>PVKZ01004043.1:0-100194 GCA_004027375.1 Macroglossus sobrinus
AATAATTATTAAAAATAAATAAAAATTAAAAAGAATCCAGAAAAAAAAACTATACGGGAAGATTTTGAAGTATAATCATGATTTTATAATTAAAGAAGGGAAGCAATTTTCCCAATATCACATACTTAGTGAGTATTGTAGAAAGATGTTGAGCATAGTCCTCTGATTTAAAACATGACACTATTGTCCATCATGGAGGGGAATACTGATTCCTAGTAAAAAGGGAGTTGATCTTCTATCCTGAATTGTGCTATTAACTACTCTTATTCCATTAGAATCTTAGAATCAGTCAGTCTTCTTTAAAGCACCAGGGTTACTGCTATTTCATTTCCCCACAAATCTCTACAAAACACATGTACTTTCAAAAACTCGGCCTAGATTTTATTTTATTATTTATGTTTTAAATTACATATATTTCTGCTTCACCTCCTTAATGAAACTTTAAGTTTGTTGAACTGGCTTGCACTATGTGTAATAGGCGTGGTTCTGGTTGCTATCTAAAAGTTACAGAATAAAGAAAGGACCAACCTTGTGAAACACAGGAGAAAGGCTATCTTGCACATGACAGGACTTCGTTTTCTTGGAACTACTTTTGAGTTCTTTCATTGCAGATTGAAAAACCTTCAAAGTGAAAAAAAGATGGAAGCAAACATTTTGAAAAACATCAATAGAAGAAGGGGAAAAAATCGTAACTTTCATAAACTTACCGTTTCCCCAGAATTATTTTATATTCTTCTCCACATCATGTTATAGTCCTGCGCAAGGACAAAATAAACATAATTTCCTTGCTAAAGAAATTTGTTCTTACACTTGAAAATGTGTATTGCTCTTTTATGCGTTGTAAAGTATTTTGAATTTTTCATCTCACTTGAATTATGTGCAAATTCTGTGTGAAAGTTAGTCAATTATTAATGTCACTCTCACTTTATGGGGAAGGGTGAGGTAAGGCTAAATGAGGTTAAATAACAAAGCAAAGATGCATAATATATGACACAAAACCTAAATTTCTCAAAAGAAATTATTAATATGGACTCTTGTGAATACCTTTATTATATCACTATGTGTTCTATTGTTTCATGCATATGTCAGTTTTTGAGCAGAATTATTCAGTTTTCCACCTGGTGCTTGGCTCAGTGTTTTTACTCCAGGGCTATTTCTTTATGAATTGGGACTACTTCCAAGTCTTAGCTCACTGATGTAACTGTACTTTATTTTCCCCCAAATATCCAGAAAGCACCATACATCAGTACTACTGAGAGGATAAAGAAGAAAACTGTCATCTTCAGTATTTTATTTTTTGAGCTGCAATAACTTTATGTGATAGAATCAAACCCAGTTGTGAAAGAAACAACATAATCCTTATTATGAAGATGGCCAATAGCTCACACAATTGAGTCACACTGTACATTTAATGTATCCATTACAGTTAAAGTGAAACGTAGGTTATTACTATCTGGAGTCATGTTATTCAGTCATCACAGACTGTTAGCCTAGTAATCAGTTATTCAGTCATCAATCCACGGTGAAAATGCTTACCAGATTTTTTCCTTGAGTAGAGATTACTCTTAGTATCTTTGCCAGTCAGTAATATAAGCTGGGTTTTTCTAATTTGTCTTTTTAAATCAAAACCATGGAACAAAAAGACATTTGAAATCTAACAGGACATTATGAGAGATATTGGGGTTAATATCAGTCCCATGTAATTTCTAAGGAAACTTTCCTGAGCTGGTGAATAACTTCCATATGTTCATTTTTCATAAGTCTATCTAGTGTGATATTGTCACATACAATATCCTATCAGCCAGGCTATCTCCAGCAGTGGCACTTTTTTTCATTCTTTTCTGATAGGATTAATTGCACGGCCAGAAAAGCGCAACCTCATCGTCTATATTTTCATTCACTTTTGGTCACTATGTTTTTTTTTTTTTTTGCTTTTATTGTGATAGTACAGTTTATATATACTGAATTTTCCTTGATCAAGAAGAAACTTCAGGATATTACTATTTTTATCTTACCTTATCACGCAGATTTTCTTCATCTTTTCTTCCATTTATATGGGCTACTTTCTTCAGTTCTTTGAGTACTTTATCCAACTTGCCAGATGTAATTAGCCAAAAGGAAGACTCAGACAACCATTTTTATGAAATGAGGCAGAAACATTGAAAGGGATAAGAGATTAACCCAAAACAAAATAGAAATTCAGAGAGACCTTGATCCCATCCAATTATGGTGGGACTCCCTTAGAACATGATGGCCTCTCCAGCTTGGAAGAAACTCAGGTCATTTTCCTTCTTCAACACTTTCTAATTTTTAAATGGGGGAAAAAGACATCAGTAATACCAAAAAAGCTATTGTCCCCATTTCAGAAACTACTGCCAGCTTCATATGGTAAAGATCCCCATATCTCAACCCTAATGAAGCTCCATCATATCTCTTGCAAACTTCAGTTTCTCTATATCATGGTCATTACTCAATTAATTCATGTTTTTCTTTTTTTCTCTAACGAACATACTCCGTTAATTATTTCTTTGATAATGACAGTAGTATCTGTATGTCAAACCATGCGAAATTCTCTTTTAAATTGCTTAACGTTAATTAATTTAACATTTAATTTAATATATACCTTAAACATTTAAAATTTATCTATCAAGTCCTTTTCTGCATTTCTTTTCTTATTTTAATAAGGAAATGCAGTGTGACTAGCAGTCATCCATATTTATTAAGAGTTTCAGTGCCCAACCTTTACAAAGAAACAAAACAAAAAGTCTACATACCATAGGGGAAGGAAAAAGACAAAGTAAGGCACAGAAATGGACAACTGTAGCATGCACCAGTCTCAGAAGACATAAGCCACTCCAGCCACTAACAACTGTCCTGTGCTTATAACCAGAGACCTTGCTGTTAGGATTATGGGTAGAGCATTCGTTGGCAGCCATTCTATAACTTAAAGGAAATGTATCAACAGCTAATCAGATAAACAGTGTGCTAAAAACTTGACAAAATTAAGTGAAAGAGGACAAGAATTAAGTCACACTTATGGAGTATAAGAGTCATGGTGTACATCGCTCCCACTGACATTGCCATAAGGAGTTGAATGAAACAGTAAATTGGGGCAAAAATTGAACAAGTGCCCAGTAGTGCAAAGAACAGGGGAAAGGTCAATAACATAAGTTTCTGGTCAAATCTAGGAGAAAATCAGAGGGGAAAAAAAAGTATTTGCCATTGTACAATTGTATAAATTATTCTGAGAACTTCTGGCGTGGGAGATGTCCTCTCTTCTCTGTTCTGCTGTTCTGAACTTTCTCACAAGTATCCCATTATATGGAAAAATTCTAATAAATAGATACTTCTCCCCAAAGAGAGTTAGTTTTATGTGATCAGAATAGCTTTTATTCATCATAGAAATACAAGTATCTAGTTATGTCTGGAAAATAGCTTTGACTGATTCATTGGACTGACTTCTCAAACCAATCTTAATTTCTCTCCAATTAAAATCATCATAATCCCTCTGTCACCACCCTCCATAATCAAGCCTTCCTCTATCTTTTTTCATTTATAAGACATTTTTTAATAAACATCTTTTATTGGTTTTGCTTATACCATCAGAACAAAAACTACCGATGATCATTTCCCTAAAACAGGAAATCAACCTAAAACATACTGATGCTTTTCAAAAGATAACAAAGATTGAAAAGAGTGATAGCAGCAGGTATTTGATATCTTTATCTTTAAAAAATCTTCAGGCTGCAGAAAAACATGTGACCAAAATTGTTATGATTATCCATTATAGATTTTCATCAGTACATGTAGCAGTTTTGGTGACAGTAAAGCAAGACTCAAGGTTGAGTGACAGACAATGTAAGTCATAAGAAATGATGCATAGTACTAATCCTTACAAAGTCATTGTTGAAGAAATTGGCATGTGTTCAAAAGTTATCTAACTATTTCATGTTAAGTTCAGAGTAGCCATCGAGATTATATCCCATACTTGTTATATATTTTTCAGAAATTGCCAATCAAAGCCTAATTTTGCATCTTAGATTTGTCTTCTACAGTATTAGCTGTTAAGAAGCAATTTACATGTATTTTTAACCATAGTCATTAGGTCAGAGTGTGAATAGTGCTGTGTCAAAGTTGGTAGCCAGCCTTACATATGTGGTTAAGGGCTCGTGCATAATTGGGCATACATCTAAACATTCAATGCTCCAATTTAACTGGAAAAGCTGTGAAACGCAGTTCTGGCAAACCACCCTCCTCTTTCCATTTTCCCTTCAAGGGAAATATTTTTGTCAATTACCATAGCATAATGCTAGGGCTGATTTGTAGATTTCATTTGTTAATTTCTTCTCTTGGATGGAATCTTCCAAGGCATTTACAACATTTCATAATCTTCCTATTTTAAAAATATTTGACTAAAAAGTTAATCTGTTTACAGTGTGTTATTATACATTTCTCTTCTAGTGTTCTTTTCTTACCCTTGAAGATTTTCCTAAATACCTTTATTATGCCTCAACAATATCAATAACTTAATTATGCTTTACTGTATAAAGAATATTATCCAAATTCCTTAACCTGAAATTTAAATCCTTATGATTTTATATAAAATTTTGCTTATGCACTTTATTCAACTGATTTTTTTCCACTTTACTTTTAGTGAATCTATCTGTAAACATTCATTGTGATTTTTACCACTCCATCATAAATTTTACCTCTTGAATTATCAGTCAATATGTAAGCCACAAGGTAGCTTTCATATCCTTTGAGATATTGTAGCAGATGATATTGGTGCCTTCCAATGACCTTATTACTCAGTGTTCTTATACCTTTGAATGGCTTCTAAGGCCACACACCTGTATCCACCTCCAAAAAGCTTTCTCTGACCAATATAATGAAGTTATGCACAGGGAAGATAGTAAGTGCCAGGGGGAGCCATCTACCATCTTCTTTACAGAGGTGGTACTACTCTGAGGCATGTTAACACATTCTCCCAGGAGACCACAGAGGGATTGATCCTCAGGTTCCCGTATGGCACCTCTTTATTAATACACCTTATATCAGTTTGTTTACCTTCCTCACTTCCTCCTTCATGCTTACTTGAATCACATCTCAAATAAAAAATCTTGTACACAAATCATTATCCTAAAATGTGATCGAGAGCAACCCAAACTAAATGAGAAGGCTTCCTCCTCAAATGATGCAGTTCTACTCATTCAACACTATCTGGCATGTAGCCTCTATCAAGGCTACAGAGGATCAACTTTCTTAATAAGGTTGTTTTTGCCCATCTCTAGGTCTTCAGCCTTAAATGCTGTGCTTTCAGAGAACGAATGAATTATATATTTTAGGTCATTTATAAATCAAAATGTGAGACTTACTTGTCAGTAATGTAGCCAACTGCAGGAGTTCCAATCATATATCCTGTCAAATAAATGGACTGTGACCATAATCTGGTGACTGTAATTTACATACTAAATCCCACTGAAAAGAGAAAAGGAGTAGCTTCAAAGGTCACAGAACAATTAAAATCAGACATGCAAGCTGTAAAATCATTAAGTCTGGGGAAAAGAACATCATTTTGATGATCTATGTTTGAAAAATGAGAGATGTATGCTTGAAAAAGTTTTACAAGTTTCAAAGTAGATTTCATAAATGCTCATTATGTTCTAAGGACTTTTGAGAGGCTCTTGTGATATATTAATGGCCAGTACACTCTTCATTAAGGATTTGAGAAACTATGGAGAGAAAAGAGATATGGAAAAAATACTAGGATTAGGGCAAATGGGAATAAATGTGAAGTGTTAAGATTATATGTTAATGGAAGAACCAAAATAATCTGAGAGAACAGGGATTATTTTTATAAAAAAGCATAATTAATTTGAAACTTCATGTCTGTATAAAAGGAAAAGGATTGTGAGCAAAGGGTGTTCATAGTAAGTGTTCATTAGGGTGAAAGTATTCAATTCTATTTCATTTCATTGAATTTCTTTCTATTTACGAGCTTTGCCAGAAACTGCGTGGAGGATGTCTGGAGAAAAAACTGTAAAATATATGGAATGATATTAAAATTGAGAGATCTTATATTTCAGATCATTCAAATAACTTATTGGAATACACATAATGAACTAAGACAAAGAATCTACTGATATGTTTTAAGGATTATAGTGTGATTAGATTTTTGTTTTAAGAAAATAAATCTTACTGTAGTGTACAAAACATTTCAGAGGAGAAAACAAATGTAGGGGAGAAAAATTAGGGGTTATTAAATAATGGAGGTAAAGTTTGTGATTTGACTGGTTTGATAGCAGTGGAAATGGAAATATCAATACAGATACTCAGATAAATTCTATAATAAGATGACAGAAAATTAGATTTAAAAGATGAAGGAAAGAGAAAATTATGGTTCTCAGATATGTGATCTGAACAAGTTATGTATAAAATTTCCATTTCTGAGACATGCAACATTGGCCTACAAATTGTAGTGAGAAAATACATTAGATCAAGATGCTTTTGAGCATTCAAATGGATATTTATGATAGATATTTTTATATTTTAAATGGTTTTACTTATTTCTTATATAGAATTCTGAATGAATGAAAAAATGAAGAGAGAAATAATGGAAGGAAACAATATTACAATAAAACATATTTTGTCAAGTGGAACTGCACTAAATCAACAGTTTTAGTGCAATAATGAAGATAAACTGCAGACTCACAATAACATTAATGAATAATGTTATTTTTGGCAGCTTATTTTAACAATAACATTGGCAAATTGGAACAATGGAAAAAATAGAGTTCATGATGAAAAAAATAATATTCTATATCATCTGAAAGTCTCTTTAGGAAAGTGAAATATTTTTCTGAATTCTTAATTTTCATAACACTTGTCTGTATTCAGTTATCTTAACAAAAAATGGTGGTAGTTTGTTTTTTGGATATGCATGTTATACCAAGGTAGATAAAATTAATGAAAATTTTAAGTGAGTCACTTACCATTGCTGACTACCTGAGATTCAGTTGCCTATTTATAAAATGTGAAACATATTTACCACAAAGGGTTAACATAAAAATTACTAAACTTTTTGTGTTGAACTTTTTAGTAATAAATTGAGTCACCAACTTGAGACTTTTTCATGTTTTTAAATTTAATAACTTTAACTTCCCTAATAGGTAATATTTCATTTTTTGGCTTTGGAAAAGTTGATTTATATGCTTAAGATCACATACAAGTAATTGCCAAACTGGGATTTACACACCGGTCTGCCTGCCTCCCCAAATGACTCTTCACTGCTAGGATAGTCTAAAAAGCTAATAGAGTTCCTGAGTGGTGACTGTTCAGCAAATGTTCCCTCTCCCTTTTCCCTCATATAATTTAATTTTCTTTTTTATTATATGAGTGACATATCTTAAGCCTAAATGCATCTTAAACAAATTTAATATAGAGTCTTATTGATAGAAAATGACAGATTGCTGAATTTTTCTATTATTTCATACCTTAGTTACAATAGTAGAGGTAAATATGCTTTGGTCATAGCTGTCTAAGCATGGTTCCATCTCCAGTTCAGTGCATTTTATGGTCAAGTCACTGGAGTTTAAAAGTTGTCACTGGGTTTGATGGAACCGACGACATTGCTCCTGCTTGTTGTTTGCATTTATCGGGATAGAAATTCTTAGGAGTGCTTCAGTTGATAGGTTCCTAGAAAGCTTGCTTTTAGATGTGATGTTGTCAAGGAGATGGACGTAGCAACGGTGAGCAGGAATGGCTGCAGAAAAGTTTTCCACTGGGTTGTGAGTGCTCAGGAGTATTATTAGTGAAAAGGTGAAAATTACATGTATGATTTGGAATCTTCCAAAATTTTCTGCATGTTGAATAAGTTCCGAGAAGGCCATGGTGCTAGGATGAAAGCAGCAATGTGAGGAATAAAAATTTTCTGAAAACGTCTTGATATTGACAAATACTTCTAATTTATTGACCAAAAAAAATCCTCTAAATACTTATTTATAACAGTATGGTTAGAAACATTTAGTTATATATTTTCTCATAAAATATTGTTTTCCACTTCTCTTTACATTGTATTGAAAGTCTTAGCCACAGAAATAAGACAAGAAAAGGAAATAAAGGTATCAGAATTGAAAAGGAAGAAGTAAAACTCTCGTTATTTGCCAATGACATGATACTAGATATACAGAACCCTAAAGATTCCATCAAAAAACTACTAGAACTGATCAGTGAAGCAGGATACAAAATTAATATTCAGAAGTCAGTGCCATTTTCATACACCTATGATATAATTTTAGAAAGAGAAATTAAGAAAACAATCTCATTTACAATTGCATCAAAAACAACAAAATACCTGAGAATTGAAGTAACCAAGGAAGTAAAAGATCTGTTCTCATAAAATTATAAGTTATTGAAAAAATTAATTAAAGAAGATACAAATAAATAGAATAAATAAATAAATTTGTTTATGAGTAGGAAGAATCAACATTATTAAAATGGCCATATACTGCCCAAAGCAATCTATAGATTCAGTGCACTCTCTATCAAAATACCAATGGGATTTTTCAGAGAGCTAGAACAAATAATCCTAAAAATTATGTGAAATCATAAAAAATCCTTAATAGCCACCTTGAGAAAGAAGAAGAGAGTTGGAAGTATCACACTACCTGATATCAAATTATACCCTGAGGCTACAGTACTCAAAACAGCATGGTACTGGCATAAAAACAGACACATAGATCAATAGAACAGTATAGAGAGCTGAGAAATAAATCCACACCTATACGCTCACTTAATATGGGACAAAGGAGGCAAGAATATACAATGGGTCACTAATCATTAGAGCAATGCAAATTAAAAACACAATGAGATATCACCTCATACCTGTCAGAAAGGCTATCATCAATAAAGAAGAACAAGTATTGGCAAGGATGCAGAGAAAAGGGAACTCTCATACACTGTTGGTGGGAATTCAAATTGGTACAGCCTCTATGGAAAACAGTCTAGAGGTCTCTCAAAAACTTAAAAAGGGATATACCTTCTGATCCAGTAGTTGCACTTTTGGGAATTTATCCAAAGAAAACCAAAACAATAATTCATAAAGATCTATGCACCATTATGTTCATGGCAGCACAATTTACAATAGCCAAGTTATGGAAGCAAACTAAATGCCCATCAACAGACCATTGGATAAAGAAGTTATTGTTCATATATACAATGAAATATTACTCAGCTATTAAAAAAATGAAATCATTTGCAATGACATTGATGGACCTGAGTGAAGTAAGTCAGAGAAAGATAAATACCATATGATTTCACTTATATGCAAAAATCTAAGGAACAAAAAAAACAAGCTATCAAAAATAGACTCACAAATATAGAGGACAATGTAGTGATGGCCAGTGAAGAGAAGGGTTGGGGGCTGGGAGAATGAGGTGAATTGTTAAAGAAGTACTAATTAGTAGTTGATAGTCGTGGGGATGAGGAGCACAGCATAAGGAATGCAGTTAGCATTAATGTAATGGCTAGGTGGCGAACCAGAAGAGAGAAAGAGCAATTAGAGGGATCATTTTACAAACTATGTAAACGTCGAACCAAGGTACTGTATACTTGAAACTAATAATAAAATAAAATTTAAAAAAATATTATGTCTTGACTTTCTCTTTTTAGTAATTCTGAGCCAAATTGTACATATCAACTATCATTTAGAAAAACTAAAAAACTAAAAGATATGCAGATAGATTCATATACAGATCTAAAAGCTTTGAAAGAGAAACAAACTGAGGAATTATTGGGCACAACTTAAGCTAAACGAAAGTTTAATAAGGTAAGCTTCAAAGTAATGTTTATTTTGTGGGCATGCTGTTATAAGAAAAGTATTAACTTTGTTTAAATACATTTTCAAGTCAGTGAAAGGAAAAAATAAAGCTCCAAATTGAAATAGTGTGAAGGGTCTAACAAAGGTGCTGTCTACAGTAATTGTAACTAAAAATAACTACATCTTTAGGTAAGAGGTAATTCACAGTGGTTTAGTCATGTTTCAAACAACTTGGTCATAGCATCTTAAACATGAAACTTGAATTATGTTTCACAATAAGAACTTTTCTATAGATAATAATTAGAAATGATAAAAAGAAAAAACATTTTTTGAGGAAGGTATCTTTATCTTAACTATCACATTATTATATGTAGCACTATACACTAGTAGAGAAATGACCATCACTCTTATAAATAACATCAGAAGAAAGTTGATATTTACATGGAAGAAAATAAAATTGTATTATTGCTTTCCATCATGCATAAATCTAAATTTCTAGTAGATTAAATAAAATGTATAAAAAGAGAAAAGTATACAGCTAAATAATAAATTTTCTTTAGAAAAGAAAAGCTGTCCTCAAAAATACAAAAGCATCATCTATAATAAAAAAATTGATAAATTTACTTTATTCTATTTAGAACATTTGTTCATTTAAAGACATCCCAAAGAGAGAAATTCAAACCATAGAGCATGGAAAATTATTTGTTACACATTTCACCAATAAAAGCCTAGCATCCAGAAAATGTAAACCATGCAATCAATCATAGACCAATCAATTAATAGAAAAAAATTAGGAAAAGATTTGATTAAACACTTTACAAGTTTTGAAATTTTAAGCATATGAAATCATACTTCACTGTGTTTCTAATAATCAAAGACATATCCAGCCAGAACAATGTAGATGAAACTTACAAAATAAATCTTGAGTAAAATAATTAAAATAGATAAATAATGAATGGTAATGCTTTGATTTTTTATAAGATATAATTCAAAAAAAAGGCAAAATTAACTATATTGTTTTTGTATAAAAAGAAGAAAGAGCAAGAAATCTTCCATAAAAAGTACATTATATTTAACTAAATGTAGAGAGAGTCACCTGATCAGTAATGGGAATAAAAAGATTGCTTCAGGTATGACAATTTTTTATTTTTTGAATTGAGTAGCATTTATAGGTATATAACTTTTTGTGAAACTCTTCGAGTATACTCTATCCTCTTCCCAATAAATTTCACAAAAATGAATGCTTTCAAAAATATATACATTACAATAGCATATAAAAATTGTGAACATGTTAATAAAAATGTATTATACTTTTGTAATTATAGATAATAACTTTAAAATACTAAATTTAGAAATATACATTTATCCTATATTTAGAAAATACATTTATTAATTATTCTTTAAATACAATCTAATATCAATATTGATCACAATCAACAAGGGTGATAGGCCAATTAGATACCACCGTGTGCCATAAATTACCAGCATTGCATTCACCACTGGCAATGAGCTGGGCCAAAGAACATGGTCAAATCATCTGTATCCCAATGTTGTCAGGAATTTCTTGCAGGAACATTTATTGTACCAATTCTCCCTCAGACAGGGTCCAGTCAGAATATACAAACTACACAGTAATTTAAACAAGGAAGCTAAGATATAAAAAACTATCTGTAGGGATTTATATATTAAGAGTAAGTAAAATGAAACTCTAAAGCATATTATAGGGCTCAGGAGAGTTCTGAAAGAAGGAAAGAGTTAAAGTAGGGGCATTTCCCTAAGTTGGAATATAGACCTTATTGAAGAGAATGTATTTTCAGCCCAATGGATGGCAAAGTTCACTGGAAGTTTTCCAGGCTACTGCTGGTCTAAAGTTGGTGGATAAAAGCTGGTAGGATGCAAATCTTGAACCTGAATTGGCAGGCAAGAAGCTTTCTCACTGGCTGGCAGAAGACTCTTGCCTTGTGTGGTTAAATTTTACAGTAAGCCAGATGAGACACCTACAGATTCACCAGAAAGCCAACTGCAGTTTATGTTGCTCAACTCATCAGGAAGACAGTTGAACATGCAGAACTCATTAAAAAGTTGCCTGTGGCAGTATGCTATGGAATTCCAAAGAAACTGATGATGTTGACCATGGAACTTACAAGAAGTCCACTAATGGAGTGTTTCACTAAAATAATTTCCAAGAATCCCTCTGGGTTGGCAGTGACTTCCTGGTAGAACACCATGGGATATGCAGAGAAGCATCTTACTCAACGCAGAGAAGCCAGATGCAGAAACTGTGCTACTTCCAGCCAAGCTACCTGTGTAAATGCTGCCAAAACTTGCTGAGAGTGAACTTCGCTGGATGTTGCATAAGCCATTCCAGTGCCGAAGGTATATGAAGAAAGAAAGGCATGTCAGAAACACAGAGAGAAGCCCTCCCTCCTTTTGTGTCTCTCTAGCACCGTTTACTAACAAAAGTTACCATGTAAGCCAGGAAGGAAGAAATATTTCAAGCCCCCACAGTACAATGATGAGTACATTGGTAGCTGAGAGGCAATTATATGATCACGGGCACAGACTAGATTAGCTTTCTGGGTGTTTTTTTTCTCTCTCAACTTCACACAGTTCTCTTTTACTTTCTTTTGTTTTCACTCATGTCTATGGCAAGCCAATTGTTAATTATAGGCATACCTTATTATTTTACTGTGCTTTGTTTTATTGAGCTTTATAGGTATTGCTTTTTCTTATGATACAAATTGAAGGTTTATGGCAACCCTGTATTGAGCAAGTCTATCGGTGTCATTCTCATAATATTTCACACTTTTTTATTATTATAATAATCTGTGATTAGTGGTCTTTGATGTTACTATTTTAATTGTTTGGGGGCCATCACTAATCATGCCCACATGAGAGAGTGAACTTAATTGATAAATGTTTTTTTGTGTGATTTGACTGTTCCACTGACCAGCTCTTTCCTCATCTCTTTCCCTCTCCCCAGGTCTCCTTATTCCCTGAGACACAAAAATACTGAAATTAGGCCAATTAATAACTCTATAATGGCATCTAAGTGTTCAAGTGAAGGGAAGAGTTGCATGTCTCTCACTTTAAATCAAAAGCTAGAAATGATTAAACTTAGTGAGGAAGGTTTGTTGAAAGTTGAGATAGGCCAAAAGTTAGGCCTCTTTGTGCCAGTTTACCAGATGTGAAAGTAAAGAAGAAGTTCTTGGAAAAAATTAAAAGTGCTGATCCAGTGAACATGCAAATGATAAGAAAATAAATAGCCTTAATTGCTAATATGGAACAAGTGTTAGTAGTCTGGAAACAGTTTGGCACTTTTTATGAGGTTAAACTCATACTTAATATATGGCTCAGAAATTCTCCTGGATATTTATCCTATAAAAAGGAAAACTGGCTCATGTAAATATGTATCTATAGCATCTTCATTTTCATTAGTCAAAACTTGAAAACAATGTAAATGTCCTTCAAACAGTGAATGCATAAATACAAAATATTGGATCATTTTTCTTTTGTCTTTTTGATGCCAGCAAAAACAAACATTCCAATCAAAAAATGGGCAGACAACCTGAACAGACCCTTCTCCATGAAGACATACAAATGGCCAGTAGACATATAAAAAAATGCTCAACTTTACTAGCTATTAGGGAAATGTAAATCAAAACCACAATAAGATACTACTTCACACCTGTTAGAATGACTATCATCAATAGGATGAGTAATAATGGAGAGATTGTGTAGAAAAGGGATCCCTTAGACACTGCTAGTGGGAATGTAAATTGGTACAGCCACTATGGAAAACAGTATAAAGGTTCCTTAAAAATTAAGAATCAAATTACCACATGACCCAGAAATTCCTCTTCTAGGTATTTACTCTCAAAATTGATAATATTTATCTGTAAAGATATGTTCATTGAGACATTATTCACTGTGGCTAAGACATGGAAACAACTAAAGTGTCTTTTGATAGATTATTGTATATATATATGGTATATATGTATGTATGTGTGTGTTGTGTGTGTATATATATATACACACACATATGTATATATGTGTGTATATATATGTGTGTGTGTGTGTGTGTGTGTATACCACAGCTTCTTTATACAATAATATGTGTATATATATATATATACACATATATATGTGTGTACACACAATGGAATATTACTCAGCCATAAGAAAAAATGAAATACTGCCATTTGCAACTACATGAGTGGATCTTGATTATCATGCTAAGTGAAATAAGTCAAACAGAAAAAGTTGATAACTATATGATTTCACTTATATGTGGGATATAAAACTAGAAGCAGCAGACAAATGAGACAAACAAAAACTCATAGACACAGAAAACAGTTCAGTGGTTACAGAGTGAATGGGAGGAGGGGGAGAGGTTGGTAAGAGTAAAGGGGGCCAAATATTGGTAATGGAAGGAAATTTGACCTCGGGTGGTGAACATACAATGCGATATAGAGATGATGTATTATTAAATTATACACTTGAAACCTATATAATTTTATTAACAAATGTCACCCCCAATAAATTTAATAGTAATAAAAATTAGCATCTTAGTCATTAAAAAAAGACAAAAGAGAAGTCTAGTGAGGATGTGGAAAAAGACAACGCTGTGCACCATTGGTATTGATGTAAGTCGGTGCAGTAGCTGTGGAAAACAGTATGGCGGCGCCTCAGAAAATTAAAAAGAACTTTCATACGACCCAGCAATCCTGCTTTTAGATACAAATGCAAAGGAAATGGAGTTAGTATCTCACAAAGTTATGCAGACTTTCATGTTCATTGCAGCATTATTCATAACAGTCAAAATATCAAAACAATCCAAGTATCTGCCAATGGATGAATGGATAAAGAAGACATTCTACATAACATATATTCATATTCATAATAGATACACACACATATACACTCAATGGAATGTTATTTGGTCTTAAAAAAAAAAAGGCAATCCTGTCATTAGCAACGACATATATGGACCTGGAGGACATTATGACAATTGAAATAAGCCAGACACAGAAAGACAAACACTGCATGATCTCATTTATATGAGGAAACTAAAAATGTCATACCCATAGAACCAGAGAGTAGACTTGTGGTTCCCAGGGGTTGTAGGGTGAAGGAGATGGGGAGATGTTGATCAAAAGGTACAATGATTCACTTATGCAGAATGAGTAAGTTTTGGAAAGCTAATGTATAGTGTGGTGACAATAACTAATAATACTGTATTGTATACTTGAAAATTGCAAAGAGAGTATATCGTAACTGTTTTCACACACAAACTAACTATCTGATGTTATGGATACATTAATTAGCTTGATTATGCTAATCATGTCACAATGAATATAAAACATTATGTTATATACTTTAAACACATACAGTCTTTTTCAATTATTCCTCAATACGCTAGATAAAAAAGATTGTGTACATACATACAATGGAATACTACCCTGCCTTAAAAGGAACAAATTATTAATACATATAACCACTTGTAGTGATCTCATGAGCATTATACTGAATAGAAAAAAAGGCAACTTCAAAAGGTGACATGTGGTATGATTTCATTTATATAACATTCTTTGTGAGCTATTGCTCTGTGACCAATATTTCCTGAGTGATTTGTTCATAATCAAACATTCAATCCTCAGGACAAGCCAAAGAGATAGGTATAATTATTATTCATATATTTTAGATAAGAAATGACAACACAAAGGAGTTAAAATCTCCTCAGTTTGCATAGCCACTAAGCGGCAGAACAAACACTCGTGTGCAGCGAGTCTCGTTCCAGAGTGAGAAACTCAAGACACAAATACTACAGTGTCAGTCACGTATCCTCATGGCTTGTCTTCAATTCTTCTGCCTTTGCAGAGAGACATTTCTTGACCCTGACCATTCTGTCTAGTGTCACTCTGGACTTCTTCCTCCTCATTTCCTCAGCAGTCCTTATTTTTAATCATGACATTTCTCTCTGATATATTAAGGACATGTCACTTATTATCTGTCCTCTCTTTCTGGAAGGTATGCTCATGAAAAGAAGAACCTTATTTATGTCGTTCATACCTGGATTTGTACTGTCTAGAAGAGAAATGGACAGAGGTGTTAAACATTTATTAAAGATTGGAAGCAACTTTTTCGAGGAATATATTATTTTTATATTTTTACAATTGAAGAAACAATATCACACCATAGTGAATAATTTAGTTGAACTTCTAATATAGTCTTGTGGTTTGAAACAAGGTACTCTTCACCACAATAAAATATTACTTCTTGATATAATTAGAGTTGAACTTCCTGTCTGAAATATGCTACCATCAGCTCTCATTTTATTAAAGCATTGCTCAAAAGTCTTCCATGAAACTCCCTGGGCCTCTGCAAATTATTTTTGAGCTACAACTTCCTCAAATGACTACAAAATGTATTTCTCCTCAAATGCTAGTTCTTGAATTTATTATTATTTTTAATTGCACATCTGCTTTATCTTAGAATAAAAGTCTAAGTTCATAGTGTTGGTAAAGTTCTCTGAAAGTTAAAGAATTAAGGGAGATAAGAAACCTCAGAAAACAAAGGCAACAGATTATCCTGCACATGTTAGGATTGGCAATGATCTCCGTTTTCTTGGAACCATGTTTGAGAAAAGTAAGTTCTTCCTTCATTGTGGGTTGCATAATCTTCAAAGAGAAAAGAAATAGAAACACACTTATGATATTACTTTTGGGTATGGGCCAAGAACGGAGGAAAAAAGATAAGTAAAAGAAAAACTGTGCTGAGTTTATTAACTACAATCATTTTTTGATCTCTCCACATCACTTCACATCCCAACTTAGGAACCAAGTTAAATATCATTTTCTTTCTAAATTTATATTGATAATATTCTTGAACCACTTTGTGGCTCTTCATAGTATAGAGCTGTACTGGTCATTTTGAAAGCCAACATGTGCCCACGGAGTGCTTGAAATATTTGAAATGAGATGTCCTGTAAATGTAACATATATGCTAGATTTAAAAAACTTACTATAAAATGCAGAATTAAAATATTTCAATCATTTTATATTAATTATATGTTGATCAATAATATTTTAGATCTATTAGGTCAAGCAAAATAAAATATTGTTTGTTTCTATCACCTGCATATTTTTCTACATTTCAAATATGACTATTGTCAGAAAATGGAGAATATGTGGGTCTAATATATTTCTGTTGAATGACAAACACTAGAAAGTATTTGCACACTTTTCATCTCATTTTAGTTGGGTATAAATTCTGTGATATATTCACTGGAGTTACTAATATCATTCCCACTTTGCAATGTGGAATATAACCCTCAGTAAGCTTAGATATCCACATAAAAATTGAGTTATTCTTCACTGAACAAAAAGAATCTTCCATCAATGACCCTCTGAAAGGAACATTTTTTTATTTATTCACAGTTACCTTCATGTTAGGTGTCTTACATTCATTTTCTTATGTGTTTTTGAGTTTGATCAGAATTCGTCATATCTTGCTTTCCTAACACATATCTACTTGGTATCCAGCACAAGGTTTATATTAAAGGGACATTTGTTCTTTTAAAATTTTTATTTTTCAATTAGAGTTGACATTCACTATTATTTTATATTAGTTTCAGGTGTATGGCATAGTGGTTAGACATTTATAACTTACTAAGTGATCTCTTCAATTAGTCTAGTACCCACCTGGTACTATACACAGTAATTGCAGTATTATTGACTGTATTCCCTATGCTGTACTTCACATCTTTGTAACTATTTTTACAACTACCAATTTGTACTTCTTAATCTCTTCATCTTTTTTACATAGCTCTCCAACCCTCCCATCTATCACCAGCTTGTTCTCTATATCTCTGAGTCTGTTTCCATCTTGTTTGTTAGTTTATTTTGTTCTTTAAATTCCACATATAAGTGAAATCATATGGTATTTGTTTTTCTGTCTGACTTATTTCACTTAGTGTAATACCCTCTAGGTCCATCTATGTTATTGTAAATGGTAAGATTTCATTTTTTATGGCTCAGTAATATTCCGCTATACATATGTACCACATCTTCTTCACACAATTGCTTATTGATAGGCATTTAGGTTATGAAGGCGTATTTCTTTATGTTTCCAAATATTAGTTCACTGATTTTTTGAATCAACTTATTTTCCCACAATATCTAGAAATGCTCATACCCCAGTAACATTGATAGGGAAATGGAAAAAATCCTGTTCTTCTCCATATTTTTGCCACCTTCTTCAACTGACAAATTTTATATAATGGAACCAAGCCCAACTGTCATGTGAAAGCAGCTACAAAATCTTAGTATGGAGATTGCTTATGGCTTATATATTCAGGTCGCACTATAACTTAACTTGAACTATAGGCCCATAGCTTTTAGAATCATAGTTATTCCATCATAAATCTTTTCTCAAAATCATTGGCACTTCTCTATTACACATTTCTGCCTAAGTGACAATGCAGGATAGCTGTGTAGGCTAGATTTTCTAATTTACCTCCTTAAATCACAAAGTGGAATAAACACTGATTAGATTAAACTAGAAAATAATAAAGTGACTTTCGGTTAATTCCAACCCCATAATCTAACTTGAGAGGGAAGTTTCTTAGAGTGATGAGTATCTTCTGTAATTTTATCATTCCAAGTTGAGTTACTGTAATTCCTTTTTATCTCATTAAGTACCTTCCCAGACAGGTTATGTCAAGCAGTGTTTTAATAGCATAACATTTTCACTTTTTACTGATAAGATTAATTACATGGTCAAAAACTGAATGTTATTAACTATATTTTAGTTTGATACTTTTGGTAATTTTGGTTTTTATACTTTTTTTGTGGTGGTGGTAAGGTTTATTTCTTTATTGATTGTATTTGTGGAGAATAAACATCAAGACAAAACCATTTATTTTTCCTTATTTAATGTCCAAACTTTCTATAGCTATATTATTAAGTATTTTTAACACTTTTTGCAATTTTCTGGATACAGTTGACCCATGGGCAGACTGTGAAGGCCTTCAGTTTTAAGAGAGGCAGGAATATGAACACAGAGTAGGAAAGCATACCTACTACTGAATTAGAATAAGAGGAACTCTGGTTCCTTTCAGTGGTGTTATGTGTTTCTCTAGAGATTCAGAAGTGATAATTCTGGAATTAATTCAGGATCATTTTCCCCTTTCGACACCTAACTTATAGATATTTTACTTTCCATTCTTATTTTTAGATCTACTTTTTAGAAAAAAAACTTAATAAATAAATTATTTCTCTAATTCTTTTTTCAATTTAGAATTTAGTGTTGTCATATATTCATAACTTATATGCTAAAAGTTTCATAAATTGTCTTTTGTAAAAGCAAATAAGTGTTTGAAAAATTTCAGTTTATCCAAATTAAGATAATTCCTTCATAATAGTCACTTCTCTGTGATAAACATACTCCCTTTTAGTTCTTCTTCTGGTAGTAATAAGTGTGTGTGTGTGTATGTGTGTGTGTGTGTGTGTATGCACACATATATATATATCAAGAAAAACAGACCTAGGTTTTATAATATGTAGTTTTTGATAGGTTGATGTAGGTCAATATATTATAAATAAAATTTATAGTTTCGGAATTTGTTGAATTTATGAACAAAAAATCTTACCTCAAAGAAAATATTGTAGAATATAGAATATATCTAAAATCACAAAATAATGTACAAATAACATGTATTTTGCACAGAATTATTAGAATGTAAAAAAATACAACATTCTAAGGTAAATGACATTTTTAAAGTATTAGTTCAAGACATTCATTATAGTTCTAGAAATCTCTGTATGATGCAATAACTATCAAAAAATGATTGATTATACAACTGGCTAAGTCAATAGTTTTAAATTATATGAGAATAAAGTATCTAAGAGAATAGATCAAGATATTGTTTTTATTATTCTAGCAGGTTTCTTGCCAAATACTCCTGGTACTGTAGAATAATCAGTAAAAAAAAAATGATCAGTGAATGAATAATATTATATATTTGTGGCCTAGTGAAAGAGGAGGTAGTGTTGCTGTCATTTTAAGAATAGGATCCTTATAAATGGAGCTAATATAACTCCTGGAATGTTTGCTGTTTGGAAATATAGTTTGTCTTATACCAAGGCAAATATTGAGTCTGAGCCTGACACCTTTGGGATTGGAGAGCAAATATAAATCAAGAAATAATAAAAAGTTCCCCTTTTCAATTTTGTTTAAAAACTTAATGTGTTTTGTTGTTTCTGTTGTTGTTACTTAGTGAAAATGCTGAATTAGCCCAGGATAACATAGGCTATGTGAATAGTTTTTAAATTTTTGAACAGGTTAAATTCATTATGTAGCAGAGAGAAAATGTTCACTTTTTTCTCAGTGCTGTCTCAGATCCTATATTTGATCCTCTTCTCTGACACTGAATAACACCTCAGACGAATTTTATAGCTTTTTTGTTGCTTTTAGGCATTCCAAAGTCATTTTTTTTTTGTTTAATATTACAAAGTGCTGTTACATTTTGGGGGCTATAAGGTTGATACTCATTGAAAAACAAAAGTCCTGTTTAGAATAAATAACAAATCTAGACAAAATGTAAAAAATTTTTTAAATTTGAAAAATTTAAAGCTCTGAGGAATCTAGAGCACTGTCACTTCAAGAAAAGGATCCTTACAAATGGCGCTAATATAACTCCTAGAATGTTTGCTGTTTGGAAATATTGTAGTTGTCTTATACCATATAAAAAATAAAGCACAGAGGAGAAGCTTAAAATTTAGTGCTGCTGTTCCCTCCAAAGCAGTTATAAGTTTTAAAATAGAAGTGCCTAGATTGAAGAGAAGTAGCAGCTAAGAACTGTGGAATCCAGAGAGCTCTGAAAACCTTCTGGGCCTATGGAGCAAGTTGACATTCAGCACACAACCCAGTGAGGAAAATTCTGGTTTTCATCTGGAATTTCCCTTGTGATCTCAAATGGTAATGACCTCAAGGAGGATAGAGTCTGTGAAATTCAAAAGGACTAAATTATCTGGTTTTTGATTAGCTCAAACTCTCTTTGAATCTAGATGATTCATTTACTTATTTACACCAATGTAAATATCATAGTTTGATCAATTATATTGTTTCTTTGTCTCTTGAATTACTATCATCCCATTGGAGAGCAGATCTGTACTTTCCTAAAGCTGATGGGCATGACCAAAATGATTCTATGAGTTAGACATTTATTTCTGACAGAACATGAAAAATACTATCAATTAATAAAAATGATAAATTGAATTTTCATTAAAATTTAAAATTTCTGCTCATTGAGATACTGAGATGAGTAGGCAAACCATAGGTTGGGAGAAGATATATTCAAATCATGTTTGACAAAATCTTGTATCCAGATTTTGTAAATTTCTTCTTTAACTCAAAAATAAAAAGCAAAGATTTTGATTACAAAAAGATTTTAAAAAATTATTTGCAAATGAATATATTTGAATGGTTATTAAATAAATAAAAATAAATCCAACATCATTCTACCAGGGAATTGAAAATTTAATCACTGTGAAATACAACTTGAAGCTAAAATTAAAAAGACTGACCACACCAAACTAAGGCAGAAGATAGAGAAATTTGGATTGGACTGTTGTACATTATTGGTGGTCACGTAAAAAAATATAACTGTTTTATAAAATATTTGGCAGTTTCTATTTAAAGTTAAACATGTGCCTATACACAACTCTACTCCCAGGTTTTACGTTAAGAGAACCGAAAAATTTTGTGCACGAAAACTTGTATAAATAATTTCATAATGACCTGATTCATTATAGCCAAACCTGGAACAACACCAATGTACATCAACAGGTGAGTCGATGAATAAATTTTGGTACATTGATGCAGTAAAGTACTATTTAGTAATATAAAACAAATATTTTATATAGCAAACGGAATTGATAGATTGCAAAATATTATGTTGAGCAAGAGAAACCAGGCATAAATGTAAAGATTTCATTGCTATAAAATTTTAGAATAGGAATAACTTGTTTATGATAATAGAAATCAAAAGAGTTATTACCTCTGGGGAGAAGAGGTAATTGCCTGGAAAGGCAAGTGAGGGATATTTGAACATATATGAAATGTTTTATAATTGTTTGGGTTGTAGTTACACTGGTGGGTATATTTGTCAAGTCTCCCTGAACTATATCTTTAAGATCAGTGCATTTCATAGTACATATATAATATCACACTAAAAAGTAAAATAAAATAAAAATTTTCAAACCACCCAAAGTAACATATGTTCATACTTTCAGTCTTGCTAAAATTAGATTTTTTTTCCCTGTGTCGTATGTTGGATTTCAGTTATCTATGGATTCATAACAAATTACCACCTATGTTAGCTTTTCTTCAAGTGGTATAAACATCAATAAACATTTATAATATCACACAATTTGTAGGGGTTCAGGAATGTGAGAACACCTGTGTGATTCTGGTTTTGGGTTATATCAGGAGGTTGGAGTCAAGTTGTTGGCCGCTGGGGCTAAGCTTGGAGCTGAAGGATCCCCTTCCAAAATTCACATGGCTAGCAAGTTGATGCTGACTATTGTCAGGCTGTCTAAGTTCCTACCATGAGAACTTCCCCATAAAGTTTCTCGAGTGTCCTCACATCATGACCTCTGGATACCCCAGAGAGATTGTTTCAAGAGAAGGAGAAAGCCAAACATAACCCACCATGTATCTTATTTATTATTTTGATGTTATTAATGAACGATTTTGGAAAATTATTGGGGTATTAATTATGTTGTGGGAATTTAGAAATATTAATCTTTAAATATTTCTTCTGGTCCACACTCTCTGTTCTCCTTAGATTCTGAAATATGTGTTGTAGAAAATTTTATCTTTTTCACTGTTCTTAGATATACTGTTCCAATGTTTTTCACTTCTGTTCCCTTTATTTCATTGGGTAATTTCTAATGACCTTTCTTCAAGTTAAATAATTTTTGCTTACCCATGTTAAGTTGAAGATGAGCCCTTCAAAGACATTCTTTATCTTTTATGCAGTATTTTTTATTTTTAGAATTTTCATCCTATTTAAATAATTTTGACTGTTATTTGTTCAAATATTTGTTTGTTTGTTTCTCTTCCTTTGCCTTGAAGGTCTTTAATGACAGGGCTACATAAATTTGTTCTAACTCTTACCAATGCTATGTTCATATGCTTTTCAATATTTTCCTTTCTGGGCTATGTTATAGATAGTTATTAATGCTATATCTTCAAGTTCAGCAATATTTTCTTCTTCTGTTAATCACATCCAGTATGGGTTTCATGTCTAGAAGTTAAATTTGGATATTTTTATTTCTTCAGCATCTCTTCTTAATATGTTCATGCTTTTCTCTAACTCTTCAACTTTTGGAAAATATTATTAATAACTTATTTAATGTCTGTGTCTACTAATTCTATCATCTCAGTTATAGCATGACTTTAGTGAACAAGAACATTAAAAAAATTATTTTATATATCATAACATTGAAACCTCACTATAATTCCATGAGGATAGCAGCATTATTTTTATTATAAACCAAGAAATTGAATGTTACAAGAAATATGAACCATAAAAGATATCACCTAGTTTGAAACTTCCAACCTAGATATTAAATACATATCTACACAATTATAAAGAAACTTTTTATTAGGTTTTTTTCCTTATTTAGGTAAATTTTAAATCACTAACAGGGCAATGAATAAATCTTTAGTATATACTGCAAAGATTTTTAATCCGTACATATTCTTGTGTAACCAAAACTCCAAACAAGAAATAGAATATTTTATTACCTTGATAAATTATCTTTTTTTTTGCTTGGAAGTACCTTTTATATTCTTGCCCATTAGTATTTGTGGAGTTTTTTAATCAAATTATAAAGTTTCGTGAGAAATCCTGTTGGAACTTTTGGTGGAATTGCATTGAATTTATAAAACATTTGGAATTCTTACAATACTAAATATATCCACGAAAATTCTGCATTATGCCATCTGTATAGTTTTTTTTTACTATCATAAAATAATAAAAACTCAATAGAGTTTTTATTTTTCCCAAATCTCACATTTCTTTTCCTAGATGTTATTTTTTTTTTACTATTGCAAATAGTATCTTTCTTTTAATAATACTTTCTAGAAGTTATTTCTAGTGCATAGAGTTGGATTGACTTGTGCATATTGTTTAAAGAATATTTCCTTAATATGATAAAGTAACATAACTTCTTTATTCAATCATCTATTGATGGGCACCTAGGGTGCTTCCTATGTGGCTTTTGTGACTAGTGCAGCAGTGAAGATAGGAGTGCATAAATCTTTACGAATTAGTGTTTTGCTTTCCTTTGGATAAATACCCAGAAGCGCATTTGCTGGTCCAAAAGGTAGTTTTGCTTTTAATTTTTTGAGGAACCTCCAAACTGTTTTGTGGCTATACCAATTTGCAATCCCACCAATAGTCAGGAGTGAGGTAATATCTCATTGTGGTTTTAATTTAATTTTTTCTGATGATTAGTGACTTTGAGTATCTTTTTATATGTCTATTGGCCATATGTATTCTTCTTTGGAGAAATACCTATTTAGATTTTCTGATCATTTTTAAATTGACTGTTTATTTTTTTTGTTGTTGAGTTGTATGAGTTCTTTATAAATTTTGAATATTAACCATTTATCAAATGTATCATAGGTAAATATCTTACCCCGTACTCATTAGATATATCTAAGAAAAAATATTCTTCATTGGAGAAAAGCATAATCATTGCTTTAAAAATAGAAACAGTTAAAGGAAGCCCACTATGACTACTTATATGCAACACTGAAATATTGTATAATAAAAGTTAAAAAAGAAAAATGTAAGTAAAAGATTTATTGATTATAGGCTTGTCAGTTTCAAACCCTAGAATTATCTATAAGTAGTATAAAAAATTACAGGTAAATGAAAACTCTTCTGGGTAAAATAACTCATTCTTAAAAATTTACAATTTAATTTTATATACTTTCTTCATAACAGTCCTATGTAGTAGGAAAGAAAAAACTTATTCTATTTCAGAGATGATAGAGAAAAAAGAATTCCTTAAATTTGAAAATGAGCAATTAACATGTAGCTAAGAAAGAGTTAAAACTTTGGTCTTCATATTTTAAACTCGATTTTACATTTACTAGGTGATAAATATAACAAAATTCTAAATATTCTACTCCAATGTTTACACTGGACCTTTGACATCAGTGTAGAGGAGATGTTGTAGGTGATGCTTTGAGGAATCAGCATGTGAGAAAGTTTTTTGTGTGTTTCTCTTCACTGAACACTTCTTTCACACTTGGTGTTTCCTAAAAGTCCTTCCTGTGTGGTTCTCTATTGCTAGAGTTCTTATAATATCTGTTTCCAAAATTAATTTTTTAAAAAAGAGGAGTTGAATGTCAAAGAGAGATGTGCTGACCTTCTGATTAGACTCTCTGATCATACCCTCTGCTCAGGTCTGCTTCTGCCACTTCCTTTCACAAGTGTCACTACGCAATGAACATCTTGAACTCCAAACTCTACCTCAGCATCTGTTCCCAGAGAATTCAGCTAGCAACAGGGCCTGTGGTGTGGGATATGAACTGACTTAGGCTTGGAAAGGATTGATAAGTGTTTATTTATTTTTTTAATGTGATTGAAAATTTAGCTAAAAATTTCCCTTGATGGATTTCATAGGGTAAGGAGAAAAAGGAAGGGGACAGGAGGGTTTAATGACCTGAACAAGTAGAAAATAACATTGCCATCAGCAGTAGACTGGTTAATTATGCATATGCATTTGAATACACAGAACTAGAGTTGGGGGCAAACTAAGTTAAAATTTATGAATTTCAGCATGTAAATAGTACTTAAAGCTATGAAACTAGATGAGATTACCAAAGTGGTTAATAGAAATAGAAAATTGTTAGTAGCTAAACTGACCCTTGAGATACATCAGTGTTTAGCTATTGGGAGAAGAGAAGATCTAGAAAATATAACTGAGAGAAAAACCACCCATAGTTTAGACAAAACCAAAATATTGCATGACTCTGTAAAACAAATAAAAAAGTATATCAATGGAGGAGCATGATCCACTGTATCGAATGCTTCTGTTAAGTAAGACAAAATTTGCTTTATGTGTTTTTATAATAGAATAAATATAGCATCAGGAAAATGTTGAAGTCTGTTTTGACATAGTAATAACTTTTTCTTATTCTATGTCTTTTCATCTAAGGCAAATGTGTTAATAAATTTGATCTGTATTTTTCCAATACCTTATTTGAGGCTTAAAATATTAAAAATATATCAAATATTAGTATTTGTATTATTAAATTTTTATATTTATATAGTTATATATATTTCTAATAATATTCATTATGTATAAATTATGTATATATAATTTATAATTATAGAATACTATATAAATGTTCACTTATGCCTACATAAATTCATACCTATATGTAAGCATGTATATATGTGTACATATGCACACATATATATTTGTATGCATATATGTGTAACATCTCTCTCTATATACATGCATCTCAATATATGTGTTATGGTTTCTTTGCATATGTCATTTTACATAGGTTTCAAAAATTAACTATAGTGGCTCACTATATGTAAAATGTATGTAAAATTTGGAATCATTCTTGTCACTATGCTACAACAGAACCCAGTTTGTCAAAAATTAATGAATTATGCTCATATCCCCTATGGTATCAGGCAGAAGTAGAATTGGGCCTTGGGTAGGAAGTAGACACAGATGGTCATAATGGGTAGGTATCTACAGAGAATCATTGGAAATGGTGCAAAATACTGTCCAGTTATCAATGTTAACAAACCTAGTGTTATAGCTAGACCACTTAGTAAATATAAATATACCCTGAATGATGGAGCTATGAAAAGGTACAATATGTGTTAAAACAAAGAACTTCAAAGTAAGTCTGATTCTTATTTTTTTCAGGAGAATCTTGTCTACTTCAGTCAAGATTGCTTTTACATTATGCACATTTAAATAGCACTTATACATATTTCTTACCAGTGACAAAAATAAGATATAAAATCATAACTGGCATTTGTATTAGCTCCTCTCTTGTATAAAACTCTTTAATGCTGCTCTCCACACCAAAATGACATCTAATTTTCTTACTATTCTCAAAGATATTCAAATCAAGGATCAGCAAATTTTTCTGTAAACAGCTAGAAAGTAAATATTTTGGGCTTTGCAGCCTAAATGGTCTCTGTTATAATTACTCAACCATGCCATGGTTAAGTGAAGGTAGCCACAGATAAAATATAAACAAGCATGTATGATTGTTTTCTAATCAAAGTTTACAAAACCAGGGGGCAGGGCAGACACAGCCCATGGGTGTATGTTTTCTAACTCCTGATCTGTGCAATTATTAAATGTGCATTGGCCTCTTTCAACTCATCTTTCTTCTTTTTCCAGCTTGATAATTTTCATCCACTGGGCTTTTTAACTTTCCCTAAAAAACTCAAATACTTTGATCACCTCAAGGTTTTTACCTGTTACTTACCTTTTCCTATGTTGAAACACTGAAACTTTACACATTTGGCTCCTTCTCACCATTCATGTTTCATTTTAAAATTCTTCTTCTCAAGGAATCCAAGATCTAACCTAAAAAACCCATTAACATTAATTTGCTCCCATTATAACTCTGTCTCTCCCTGGCCCTGAAATGACACCCCATTTATTTTCTTTAGAACACTTATTATAAACTGGACTTCTGTTCATTTATTTATGTGTTCATCAGTGAAGATCCAATGAGAGGAAAGAAAACATACCAGTTTGGGGGAAGATATAATTTAATGTAAAAAAAAAAATGTTAACTCAGAAACTGAATAGTCAAGAAGAAAACACTCAAGTGTCCTGTAGAAAACAGTTATAGAAATCAGATACCATTGATAGGCCTTGGAAAACCTTAAATTTTTTTGTTCTGGGTCTGTTTTATTTCACTAGACATTATATCCTTCAGGTTTATCCATGTTGCAGATGATGAAAACCATTAAGACAGCAAGCACTATAATGTCAATTAATACATAATTTTATAGAATCCTGTGCAGATAAAAAATATACACACAAAATGCAATTGAAGGTATTTTTTAGCAGCTTTATTCAAAATAGCCGAAATTATAGACAACTCAAATGTTTATCAAGTGGTTAATGAATAAACAACTTTTGGTACCTCTGTACAATGAAATACTATTCAGCAATAAAAATAAATGAACTACCTATACGTGCAACAATACAAAGGAATATCCAAAGCATTATGGTAAATGGCAGAAGCCCCAAATAATATGAATCCTATATATTTGTATGACATTCTGAAAATATAAAACTATAAGAGCCAAAGAGATTAGTATTTACTGGGAGTGGGTGTGGGGAGAGGGTATTGACTGCATTGGGTCATGAGAGACCTTTTAGGAGTGACTGACATTTTCTATATCTGGATTGTGCTTGTCTTCATGATGATATATATATACATTGTGGAAAGTCACCAAATTATATACTTTAAAAAGTTGGAATTATTGTGTACAAATAATAATCCCTTTAAAAGAAGACAATGAAGATCAACCAGATTGGGTAGTTCAGATGTTGTTTTTAGTTGGGAAAAAACCCTGGGCTCTAGGTTATGCAAAAAAAAATGAAAAAAAAAATTTTATGGGATACATACAAATTTAGTGTAATTCTCATTGATGCTGCCACATATGATTGGCTAAGGGATTTTATGTCTCAATATTCTGATCTACTTCCCTTTCACTTTTCACACTCCAAGATTCATTCTACTCTCTGCTTCTATGAACAATTCATTTTAGATTCCACATGTAAGTGAGATCATGCAATATTTTTCTTTCTGTATCTGGCTTATATCACTTAGCATAATGTCCTCCAGATTTACCTTAAATTATACAATTTTTCATTAAAAAAACAATTTATTCATTATCTTCAAGGCTCTCTTCAAATAGTAAAAGTCTCCCTCTTTCTACATAAATGAACTCATCTCTTTGTTAATAAGGGAATTAGTTAAAAATTAAAAAATTCTTCTCATCAGGGAACTGCTCTATGATATATAAATTTATGTACATCTGAATGTCTTTAAAATTTTTTCTTTTTAATATGATTCCTGTTCTTCTAAGACAGTCCGTCCACCTGCCTGTTTGTTTTCGTTGTTGTATCAGATTGTAGTCAAGAAAGCAGAGCCCAGGCACGGTATTTCAGTAGAAAGACTTTTCTATGGGGAAGTAGTGACAAAGGGTGGAAAGGACAGAAAAGCAAATGGGATTCTGAGGCAAAGCAGAGATGAGCAATGAGAATAGCCACTGCCGGCCATAGTGTTGGAGGGACAGAGGAAAGAAGTGTTTATGTTATCAGAGAACAATTGCACAGACTATTTTCTCTTTTTCCAAAAAGGGAGGAGGCTCCTGTTGGATAAGCTGCTCAAAGCAGACAGAAAGATGAGGGGAACAAAATACATTTTCTCTTTACTTTGGTGCTTGAAATTTCCTCTGGTGCTTCATACTGGGGAAATCATTTCAGAAGCCAGGTATGAAGCCATCTGGGCAGTGGTCCCCAACCTTTTTGGTATCAGGGATCCATGCTCCTATGAGAATCTAATGCCTGATGATCTAAGGTGGAACTGAGGAGGTGATGCTAGTGATGGGGAGCATCTACAAAAATAGATGAAGCTTAACTCCTTGCCTGCTCCTGCTGTGCAGCTTGGTTCCTAACAGGCCATGGGCCAGTTCCAGTCTGTGGCCTGGAGGTTAAGAACCCCTGATCTAGGGAAATATACCTTGAAGAAGAGTGGAGAATACATCTGAGAGCAAAGAAGCAAATGGTTAGTGCAAACCCCTTCTGAACTCCCACTTTAACTTTTTATTAATTTCGTCATGCTTTATGACATCTTGAAAGATTATGTCTTGGCTAGTTCCTTACCCATGACTTTTAAAAGAAATAAGTTATTTGAGCTTTAATGATGGACGCACAAACATACATTTGTCCCTGGCGGCTGCTCAAGTTCAACGTATGAGTTTCATGAATAATCTCTTTCTTTTTGCTTACTATGAGGACACTTGAATTAATGTCTCTAGACTAGCACTGCGCTAAAATTTGATCTTACCCCTGAGATTTCAACTCTTATATCCTGCTACTTAAGAAAACTTTTTTTTTTTTTGGTATGATTCTTAAAGCACATGCAAGCCAACACATTCAAAGTTAAACTCACCTTATTCCTAACACCTGCTTCTTTCCTGTGTCCAGTGTGGGCCAACCACCAAGCCCACCCAGTGAGAATCATGGATCTACATTCCTGATTCAACCCTACCTGTCAATATTGGGACCTCTGAATAAATACATCTTGTAGATAAAAAGGGTTGTGCAATTGAACCAACCCCCTAAGTCTTCTTGAATTTACTTTTTTTTTAACTTGTTACAGCTTGGGGTGTGGTACTACAAACACTTAGAGGGTAGAGGCCAGGGATGCTGCTAAACATCCTCTAATACAGAGACAGTCCCCCTGAACAAAGGATTGGGTCACGTGTCAATTTTATGGTGCTGAGATCAAGCAACCGTCAACTAGACTACTCAGAAAAAAGCAAGAAAAGCAAACTATTATATATAGAAAACTAATAGGAAGCCTATGACAATAATGAATAACAAAATAATATTATGAATAGCTCTATGTCAATAAACTTTAAAATGTAGATAAAATAGCCATTTAAGAGCAAAATTACTGAAACTGACTTGAAAAATAATGCATAGAATAGCTATTTATATATTTAAAATTTTAATTTCTAAATTTGAAACAAAAATACCACCTAAAGTAGAATTAAAAATAATATACATACACTATATGTATATGTGTGTATATGAATACACACAAAACTAAGGTGAAATTTAAAAGTTCTAAATAAATAGAAAAATATGACCATATTCATTTACTAGAGGACTCAGTATTCTTCAGATATTAATGCTCCATGAATTTCTGTATAGATTCAACAAAATTTCTATCAGTATCACAGCAGAATTTTTATAGAAATTTATAAGCTGATTCCAAACATTTTATAGAATTATATTGTTTTCAGATTAACAAAAACAATTTTGAAAAGAATACATTTAGAAGATTTATAGGGCTACAATGATTAATAAAATATGATACAGTATCAAGGATAGACATAGATCAATATAACAGATTGAGTCTAGAAACATATTTGCACATATATGAAAAATTAACTGTAGAAATAATTAGAAAATAAAAGAAAGAAATATAATTGCCATTTACATAAAATATCAAGGAGGGAAAATATTCATTTTAACTAATGGTTCTCTAAGAAATAAATATATCTGAAGAAAAAAAAGAAACTTCTTACCTCAAGCCATACAGAGTATTAGTAAGAAATGAATCATAGACCATTTCTTAATAATAGACAAAATTGAAGAGCTCATAAGAAAATACAAGAGAAATATTTTCAAACTTACGATAGGCAAATTTTATTTGATTGGATATGAAACACATTAAACATAAAGAAAAATAAAATGGTAACTTAGTTTTTACGCTCTTCATGATTTCCCCAGTATACAGTCATTTGTCAAAATGATTTTGATAATTTCCTTACTGAGCATCATGTCTTCTCTTTATTTTGTATTTTTTTGCATTAGCCATAATTTTTAAACATCTTTTTCCTATTCAACAGTTTATATTAGGTAAGATATTTGCAGTAGGTTCTTTTAAAAGATATACAGATATTTTAATAAATTAAGGGAATTCCCTTCTATTGTTATTTTTTTTATTGTGAAAGAATTTTGAGTTTTATTATTGTTTTCTATATCTATCATTATCATCATATGATTTTTCTCTCTTGTCTTTTAATGTGATTTGTACTGACTAATTTTCTAAATAAAACACCTGCATATTTGGAATAATCTATCCTGTTTAAAGTATATAACACCTTTTAAAAGGTTTGTTTCTTAATGTTTGATTATTTTTAGATATTCTAATTATTTAGTAAATTCTCCAACTTTTCATTTATTCATTCCCCCCTTTTCTCCCTGTTTATTATGTAGCATATTTATCAAGAGATTTTTGAGTCCTGGTGAGCTAACTCCAATATCTGAATCAAAATTGATTTAGCTTTTAATATTTAGACTCCTCCTCATTTTCAGTCATGTCTGCTTGTTTTTTGCAACATGCCTAGTACATTTTAAAAATCAAAATATGGACCTTGTGCATAAAAATTGAACAGGCTCTGTATAACGTCACCTACCTCTTAAGAGGGTTTACACCTCCCTCTGCTGGGCAGGTAGGGTGGTGACTGTTCACTGTAATCCAAGTATGACATGTGCTGAAGTCACTCTGCATTGCAGCCCTGCTGTCAGTCTCCCTCTGAGATCTACCTGTGATATATGCCTGGTACGTTATTGTTTTTAACTAGGGCCCTATGTATTCTGCATTGCCTTTCTCTCTTTTCTATCTTGACTTCTATTTGGTTTCCAGAGATAATGATGCTCTTCAAGTGCTTTCTGCTTTGTTTTTAGCTTCCCATATCATATGCCAAAAATCCTGAGGGAGAAAACACTTTGTCTGCTTAAAGCCCCCCTTAGCCCAGTCAATGCTCTGGTACTTTTTCTCTGGGTTCTTCCATCTGCCCAGGACTGGAAACTAGCTCTAGGTTTTCCAGATGAGGCAGAAGTTAACGCACCCATCTGAGGTCTTTTGCTCTCTTGAGTCCTGGTCCTCTTTTCTCCCCTTTTTGGCATTTCTATGCTTTCTCTAAACATACTATAATATTTTTATGCTGCATTTCTATTTCTTTAGATAGGCACAGTCATCTGTTATTAGCAACCTCGTACCTCCAGTGAGCGGTCTCCAATTTGCTTTAAAAAATAAATATATATTTTAATATTTTCGCACAGACAAGTCAGTACATTCATCCAATTTTAGTAGGGGAATTTTTTAGAAATTAAGAGACAATTTCCTCAATTCTTGATGCTATGAAATGAAAAGAGCTAGGTGCTAGCACGGCCAGTTGAAGCCCCTCTTCTGAGTTACAGACTTCTGTAGCCTCACAAGGAAGGAGGAGGGGCTGGAGAGCCCCCTGGAGGCTCTTTTATAAGGGCACCAACCCCATTAATGAGGGCTTCTCTCTCAGGACCTACTCACCTCCCAAAGGCCCCACCTCCTAACACCATCATTTTTGGGGGTAATTTTCAACATATGAATTTTGGAGGATACAAACATACAGACTATATAGCTCTTGTTCATGCGGGCATATAATAAAATGTGTAGCTTTATACAGAAATAAAATTTTCTAATAAATGTCCATTTGCTTCAGTAAATGTAATCTATAGTCAAAAAACTTTACTAGTCATCTTTGTGTTTTTACCGTCTAGCCTAGTATCATGTATATTAAGCATATTGAAAAACGTTTGCTCTCCTGCTTTATTAAAAAGAGACTCTTTAGTTTTAAGTTGTTGGAAATATGATTTTTGGCTTTACTCTATCCTGTGTTTTTGTCTTACATGCAATTGTACATTGCCTTCTCACTTTTTAAAAATTTTCAATATCACCTTATACTACACCCAAGATGCAATTACAATCTACTCTTTCCCTAGACTCAAAAATAAACTTCTCCCACCTCTGTTCAATTTTATTTCCTCTACACTCACTGTAGTCATCCTGAATACCAGTACACAGAGATTTCTAACTCTCTCTTTTATATCATCTACATGTTCTATTTAAGCTCTTTTATTTTATACTCCTCCCATCTTCCTTGCTGGCCTCAACACAGAGTGTTGTTCAACCTCAGCTTACTTTTGCCACACAGAAATGAGTAATTTTTGATAGTACATTTTCACCACAGAATTAATTCAAACCCTTTAGCCTAACATACAAAATTTGTGAATACCTTGACTCTTAAAATCGAGCTGCTATGACAGACTCACATACACTTCTGGTTCTAATTACTTTGTATCACTTTTTCTGTTTTTCTACCTTGAGCACACCAGTTTCCACAATTTTATTGAAACTTGCCCTGCTGCCCGAGATTAAGTAGAATTTTCCCTTCTCTTCTTTGTTATGTCCTTCAGAAAACCTTCCCGCTTGAGTCTACTTTGCTTCTTCCTAGGAAAAAAACGTTTCTCTGTTTGTGCCTCCACTAACGACTTGATACATTCTCACCTATTGGCAGATATTGAAACCTTCTGTTTTTTCACTAACTCTCTTTTGTGCTTCCTTATATTACAACATAGTTATTTTTATTAAGACATACTTTTGTGTATTTTTAAATTCTTTCTGAGACTCATCTGTTAGAAATATAACACATTATGAGGGACCAAACCTAATTGCTGATATAAAAATGAACTGGGACAATAATTTGAGCAACTGAGTCTCACATACTAAGCCACACTATAAAGAAATAATAGGGAACAACAAGGGTTACAAAATACATCTAAAATATTAAAAATAGATTTTAAAAACTCTGCCAATTAGAAAAGGGAGGTCAAAATATATTTGAGTAAGGATTTATCTTATTGTTTTAAACACTATAACATGTTTTAAAATTTTTATCACCTTCCACATACCAGATTCTCTCTGAAGAACTCAAAATTTGGCAGTGTTAAAGGTAGATACCGTTTCTGTTCTCACTTTGCTTAGAATCTGGTAGGGATGACAGCAGTGCACAAATACTTACCGGTATGAAGAGGGCCAGGAATAATTTTGTAGTGCTCTGGGCATGTAGTGCCAGGTTTCTGGTTTTTTCGTTTGTTTGTAGAGCACACTGTGTAGTCTGAGAAGAAAAAGGTGATTAGGGGGAAACTGGGAAATATATCAATTATTAGCTGGGGGAAAACATTATTGCCAGAAAGAACAGCTTTCACGAAAATCCTCAGTCAGGGAAGATAACACTATAATAAAACACACACACAACCACACACCCCCACACAACATACACACACAAAGAGTGTTGATGCATGTAAAGAATAAGAATAAGTGTGGAATGTAAAAACCAGATCATTTAAGGAATTCTAGAACTATTTCCAGCCTTTAGATTTTACCCTAATTACTAGGAAAAACTTTGAAGAAGTTGAAGTTTGAATTTCCTTTATAGAATTATAACAGATGGAACACGATGGAATAAATTAGTTGGAAAGCTAATGGTGGATGCTGGGGACCAGTTAAAGGACATTATTTAAGTAAAGGATGTTAGAAGATCTGACTTAACACAACAGAGAGCAAACATTTATGGTTATCCATTTATTGCAGTGCTAAATTATAGAATAATTTGAACCATATTGGATTATGAAAAAAAGGAAAATCAAGGTTTATTATATTTTTAAAGTACAAACTGCCTGCCAAGTTTTTGATGAATAGAGAATATAAAGAATCTAGCACTGAGCAGAAGATAACTTGAGAACCAAGATAAAAGAGAAAGATCATATAAAATAAATATTTTAAGGATATTCAAGCTTCTAAGTCGTGATGTGAAATAGGTACTTTCATATGCTTTTCTGATTTATTTTTTGTTTATTTTATTTCTCTAATATTTAATATTGTTCCTGTGCAGTGTAAGGCATGTAGATGTACAAATAAATACATTAATATATAAGTAAATTATTAATTAATAAATGAACCAAAAATTAAGTACACTGTTATGATATAGATACCCAATTCAAACAAGATGTCCTAAAAAAGGAAATTTAAATAAGAGTCTCGTGGTTCTGGTTTAGTCAAACCTGTTTGTATTAAACATAAACCTATTGTATTAAACTTAAAAGAGCCCTTTTTAACTGGGATATTAAATAACAAGGATGTGCCCAGATAAGGAAATCGTGATGATGCGGAAGACTTCCACTCTGGGGAAGTTAGAAATATTTTATTGTTTTATTTATTTTATTTATTTATTTATTTATTTATTTATTGAAAGCATTGCTTTTGCTTATTCTTTAAGTTGTCTTTTAACATACACTTATGGGAAGGTTTATCCACTTCCTTTACAATCTAAGCAGCAGAAGGAACACAGCTTCCAACTTAACATATTCTAGAAAATGTATAACATCACGACTTTTCTCCAACTCATCAGAGAGCTGAGGTCACAGTGAAATCAGCTAACCTTAAATGCAAGGGAAGGCAAGACACCACCGAGCAGGGATTGGCCGAGAGGACTTGTGCATCGGGGGGGTGGTTTCTAGACGCCGGATGACGTTGCAGGCAGCAGGAAGGACTGAGCTAAAACTTTTAACAGAATGTTAATAGCTGATTGGAGACTCGTGTGACTGTGGGAACCCTGCACTGCACAGATACAAAAGGGATCTCCACCCACTTGCAGACTCTTTTTCACAAACCTCACTGAGTGTCCACAAGAAGATTGTGAGCAAGGCCAGAGAACTGAGAAGGTGTTGGTGTGAGGGGGACATACGCTGCTGTAGGACGCCAAAGATACTGAAATTTTTTTTTTTTTTCCTTAGAAGGACACTGGAGGAGAAAGGGGTTTTTCTTTCCACCTGGTTCTGGTTTGCTTTGCTTTGTTTTGTTCCGGGGGTGAGGGCCTGGTGTATAGACACCTGATAGAGCACACCCCAGTGAGCATCAGTGGCATTCTGAGGTGTCTCCACTGAAAGCTTCCTCTGTCAAATGCTTCCACGGGCATGTTTTTTTAATCTTTTAGTGGGGTCCCCCACCCCGAGGAAGTTTCCTGGTTTTCACAGCACCTTCAGCTCTGCTAGCATCTTCCCAGTGACTTTTTGGTAATTCCAGCTGGTGTCCAGCCAGTTCAGCAACACACTCATCCTACAACTTGACAGTTTCCTAGTGAACTTGCCTGCCTACCTCAGCCTGCTGATATGCTTTTGGGAGAAAAAAAAAAAATTATTGTTTGCCACTCCTAACCCATGGTTCTGTGTCTACCACCCCCAAATCACTAGTGTTCCAGTGGAAGGTTTCTAACTGGTCAGCCCACCTGCTTCAGCCCACTGACTGTGGATCTGCTCTGACTCAACACAACTGAACAAAAATATGCTGGAACCCCATGCACGTCAATGAGCTCTGAATCCCAGGCCTGGAGAGGATGATCAAAATGTGTGTCTTCCTGGAGTACTTTCTCTCTCAGTAGTAGATGATTCTTTGACATTTTCTTTCATTCCCTAATAGTAGTCAATTCCTTAGAAATAGTTCATAATATTTTATATTCTTCTGTGACTTTCATTTATTGACTGGACCTTCAATGACACAGAATTGATACTATAAGTGTCCTAAGGGAAAGCTTTTCAAAGACAAGATTTGGGATTGATTTCATCTCACTCTTAGGATGGAGCCCACCCAACAGGTAGACCGAAGCATGTATTAATTTCTTATCTCTTAACTCCAAAATCACCAAATTGCCCTGACTGTGATAATGATGCTTTTATTGTTTAAAGTTTTCACAGCAGAGGGCACTGGAGGGACACTCTCAGAGCATGGGGCTTTTTGTCCTGGTTCTGAAGTGCTTTGGATCCTTCTGCTGCTGGGAGGCTGAGCAGGTGTGCCTGACTCCGAGGAGAGGTAACTCTCAGGGAAATTTTTCAGCAGCATTCTCCCGGTTGGTGTTACAGCCCAGTTGGTTTTCGGACAGTTCAACAGCACCAGCGAGACCTGCAGCAGACCTCCTTGTGGTAGTCTGCATTTCCTTTCCCACAAAATCGGAAGTTCCACAAATGCCTCACCTGGCTTTTCTGAGGCAAGTCCACTGGCTCTCCCCCATGGGAATTCCTGGGCAAGTTCTATGAGTTCTCTATTGACCTTCCCAGCAAGTTTGGCAGCCACATATGTGGACAGATTCCCATCACATTCCATGGGTGGTCCGGCTGGCTTTCCCCATGGTCAGCAGTGTCTCACATGGTCACTTTCCCGATTCTTCAAGCTCCCCCAGTGGGCTTCCCAGAGAGTTTATTATATTCCTTTCCTTCTAAGTTCACTGCTTCTCAGCAGCTTTCTGTCAAATCCAGCTCGTACCCTATCTAACTCTCCAGCAAGTTCAAAACCACACCCATAGGCAGATTCATAGCCAATTTCTTTGGCATCCTAAAAAGTGGTTTCCTGCCCATCAAATATGGCCTTCTGGCATTCTAATGGGGGATTTCCTACATGCCATTTCCAGTTCATACTTCCTTGTCCACCGGTCTCTTCCCACAAGCACCCCAGTGCCAACTATAGAAAATCTTTTGACTGGAAGTAACCCAGGAGACTTCACCCTCCAGCTGCCTGCAGCCACACCCACTTTAATGAATTCCAGCCTCGGGAAGAGCCCATGTTCAATATTTGTTTCACTCTTAAATGTTCCCTCTCAACTAAAGAATATTCTTCTGATTTCTCTTTTATCTCCTATTAATTTTTAATTTCTGCTTGTAATCAGTCCTCATATAAAAAATTCTTTCATGTTACTATAAGATCTCTGCCTTCTCAGTGGACCTGACTAATGCATTTGAAAGAAAAGTGCCTAACTAAAATTGATGGTAAATGAAAAAAAAATAGAATACCTTCTCTGCCCCACTACCTCAACTAGCATGTATGTATCAACTAACAGAAAACAGCAGTCTATGGATGAGAGAGCATGGGAAGTGTGGATGGATAGCTTCTATAAGTCAGTCTCAGAGGCAATAAGTACAGTTAAAGTTAAAGCCATTGTTGAGAAAAAACTATGTCTCATTTTAAACACAAAATAATGTTACAAGAATCTATAAACTTTGGTATGTTGAGAATGCCCATAGCAACAACAAAATTCAAACTGAGAATAATTACTGTCTTGATCAACTCACAGTCCATATTAAAGTTTGTATTAGAGAAGTGATATACCCAGGTCTGGGGATAAATATATATCTATAAGTATATATTATATATAATATTGATATACTTTTATTTAAAAAAATAGGCAATCAGTAGATATGACACTGCTGAAGAAGGAATCAGGGAATTTAAAAATTGGTGAATAGAAATTATCCAAACTGAAATATATAGAGAACTAAATTAGGAAAAAATGGAAAATAGAATTTAAAAAGATTGGAAAATATCAAACTATTTAACATACATGCAATTGATATACAGAAGGAGAAGTGGGAGAAAATGGTCAAAAAAATATTTGAAAAAATAATTGCAGAGAATTTTTCAAAAGCAATGAAAGACTACAAATACATGTCTAAGAAGCTCAGGGAACACCAAACAGGATAAATACTTCAATTCAAGGTATTTTTTTTAAAACAAAAAACCACCTGGACACATTATGCTCTAACTGCTGAGAGAGAGAGAGAGGGATGTGGGAGAGGTGGGACGTTGGAGAAAACAAAAACCAAGAAGATAGGCAGAAAAAGTAGACACTTTACAGAATTGTGACCTAAGGTAAGTATAGGCAGAGTTTGCATCAGAATCTATGCGAGTCAAAAGAAAATGGATTGAATTATTAAAATTCTGGGGACAAAAACATCTGTTGAACTGGACTTTTATAAAAAGCAAAAATAATTTTCAAAAATTAAATGGCAATCAGTAACTTTCAAGATAAAAAATGTTGGTGGAAGTCATTATCAACAGATCTATAATAAAATAAGTGTTGGAACAAGTTATTCTTACAAAAAAGGATATCTGATGGATATATGAATCTACAAAAAAATGAAGTATGTTGGAACTGGCACAAATAAAGAATATGTAAAATAATTTTTTTATTTTATTGTTCTTAAATATGACTGTCTAGAAAATAGCAACATTAGTCTGTATATAGCATATGAAAAGTAAAATGTAATACAAAATTAGTACAATGTATAGGAGAGATGCTTTGGGGCTACAGTATTTTGAAGTCCTAGGATCACAGCTACAGTGGCATAATATTATTTGGCACAAATAATTATATCATTTTCTGTAAATCTAAGAACATTTACTGGAGACATATTAAGTATAAAAGTTCTGACTAATAAGCTACTTGTAGATACAATATAAAACAATAAAAGAATACTCAATCCAAAAGAAGCAGATAAAAATTAAAAGATAGAAACATAGAACAGATGAAACGAATAGAAAATAGTTGGGAAGATTTTAATCCAACCATATCAATAATTGCATTAAATCTCATTGATCTAAACCAGTGGTCAGCATACTACATCCCAAGCTATGCCATGCCCATCTGTTTTTGTACTGACAGTGGCTGCTGGTACACTACACTGTCAGAATTGATTAATTGTGACAGAGACCTAAAGGCCTGAAAACATGAAAGTATTTATGATCTGGCCTTTTACAGAAAAGTTTGCCAACCTCTGTTCTAAGCGCATCAATGAGAAAAACAGAGATTATTAATTTGGATTCAAAAGCAAGAACCAACTACATGCTGTTTACAATATACCACTGTAAATATACAATTATATGTAAGTTAAAAGTAAAAGAATTTAAAAAGATATTCTAGACAAACACAATAAAAATTTTTTTAAAAACTTCTAATGGTGTTATTTCTATCAGGAAAAGTATATATCAGAATAAGAGCTATTATCAAGGATAAAAAGAAGTAATAAGAATCATAACAATGATAAAACCATCAATTCACAGTTATGTACCTAATAAAATAATTTCAAAATATATTAGATAAATACTCTTATAACTTTAAAAAAGAATGAAATAAATCCACAATTATATATGAATATTTCAAAACTTTATTTTTGGTTTTTAATTAAATTTATTGGGGTGACTGGTTAATAAAATTATATAGGTGTATGATTCAACAATACATGATATGTATATTGCATTGTGTGTTCACCACTCAAAATTAAATTTCTTTCTATAACCATATAGTTGACCACCCCTTACCTTTATCTGCCTAGAAAATGATATAAATAATAGAATATCAGTAAGTGTACAAAAAGCATGAATATCACTATCGGCCAACTCAACTTAATTTATATAAAGTATACACATTTATATACACACATTATTTTTGACTATTCATGGTAGAATCAATAAAATATATCCTAGGCCATAAAAAAATGTCTCAATAAATTAAAGAGGATTAAAACAATATAAAGTATATTATCTGATCAGAGTGAAAGTAAACTAGAAATACACACAAAGCTATATGGAAATGACCAGATACCTAAGATTTGCACTCTATTCTTAAAAATAAACCATGGATAAATTGGTAATCACAGAAAGATGTAAAAATAATTGAAATTGGAGGGAAATTAAAATGTAGCATATAAAACTCATGGGAAAATGCTAAAGTGATGTTTAGGAAAAGTTTATAACTTTAAAGTTATCAAATTAGTGATTTAAGCTTTCATCTTGAGAAACTAGGAAAAGAATAAAAGAAAGTAAAAAAAAAAAATTGAATTAAGATCAGTGCCCAAAATGGAGTTAGGTGTCCAAAATAAATTGGTTTTCAATATCCTATCAGTAAATAGTTAGAAATTGCAATTTAAAAAAATAGCATCTAAATTATGAATACTTAGTTGAAATTTCACTAAACAAGTACATTACCAGAACTATGAAAACTACAAAATGTTGGTAAGAAAAATTAAAGACCTCGATAAATGGAGAATAGACCGTTCATGGGTCAGAAGACTCCATTCATAACCGTTTATTGTTTGACCAAAACTCTTACAGTTACTGAAAACTTCATGAATCTGACAATCTAAACAGAGAGAGATACACTGATAGAGAGATGATAGATTGATAGATAGGTAGATGATATAGATGATGGATAGATATGTGTGTATTTATGTATAATTTCAGATAGCAATAAGTGATATGGAGAAAAATAATTACAGATTTTACTGTATCATAATATATCTAACTCTATGATAAATGTTTCTTTGAGAAAGTACCTTTTCATTTGTTACTTATGTCAGAACGGTGGCAGGCTTTACTTGAGTAAGGCAGGATTTTCTGTCCTTTTTTGTAAAGCCTCTTATTTATTGGTATATTAAGTTCTTATCATCAAAAGACCTATAAAATCAACACATTTCCTAGAATAGAATTAGTAAATGTATTTTTAAATTAGAGGTATATTTTCATAGATTTCTAAGGGAGAAAATAGAAATTCTTTGCAGTTGAAAGGGTGTGTCAACTTGTCTAAACCCATCTCCTTTATAACATTTCAACTTTTTGGCAACGACTTTAGGTAAATAAATTAAATATGTCTATTTAAGTCTATGTTTATGAATGTTCTTTAGAGGTTCTTTTACAAGGAATGGAGTAAAACACAAAAATATACAAAATCTAATCATTTATATGAAGCGGTAGGCATGAAATATATTTTTTATCTACAGGACAATGGAGAATGTTTGCATGTGTCTGAACATGTGATTTTTTTTAAAGAAAAAGGCAAACATTGTGGCAAGCCCTGACTTCAATCCTGCACAGGCTTTCCATTCATTATAAAATCAGAAGCAATAGTGAGCACAATGGTATACACCCTCACAGTAACCCCACATTTTCCTCAATGATCACTAAATATTCATTGGATTAGTTGTTTAATGGTATTCTCCTTTACTAGAATGCAGTGTCATAAGGATAGATACTACTATAATTGTATTTTTCATTGTGTTAACCTCACAAACCATCTCAAAGCCTAGCCTACCGGCTGAGTGAATGAATGACTGAATGAACATTCATCCTGAATTTAAATTTTGAATTTACAAGGAAGCAGTAGATGTAAGTCCTCTATGAACAGATATTGACCCCAGGGTAGTGGAAAAGACTGACTTTGTGAAGAAAAATCTCTGAGGTATGAAGAGGGAGAAAATCTGAATACAAAGCACGGATGAGCTTCCAGCTTCTCACACCAGACCTGGAGGTTTTGGAATGACTTACTGTTTGGCTGCAAGTTGCAAGCACATGGCCTGTGTTGCATTTAGTTCATCTGCTGAAGAGGGTTCCTAAGATGGGTTTCTTTAACTTTGGTTAAAGCACAGGATTTCCCAGACTTCCTCCTGTACCCACTTTGGCTACCTCATTACGGAAGCTTCTTTATAGGAATGCTATTGCTGTCTTTCAGCAATTCTAATGATAAGATAACATTGGATTTTACCTTTCACTTCTGAGTTTCTTGACATTTATCTTCTCTCTGTTGGTGCTTTCAACCCCTGCTATCTTCCTTAGATGTCCACTAATCTCTTCTGATAGTTACCATCCTGACAGACACAGGGCTCTCCACACAAACTCTTATCTGCGCCAGCTCTTCCCACCCTCATATCTTTTGCTACTGCATGTTTTCAAAAACCATATGTTCCAGAGTGTCAGGAAGTCCTGTCAGATTTTATAAAATATTATGAAAAACATAATTGAATCCTCCCTGCTCACATCTCTTTTGTCTTAAAATTTCCTTATATCTTTATCCCAGGTGTCCCTGTGGTTCACAGCCTCTTTTATGAGAAGAGGAAATTTAAAGACTTATTTATACAAATAATTAACTATAATTTATTAGACCCACTAGAAAATTGGTATTATTCTGCATACTTTGAATGTATTTTCTGTAGTTTTTACGATAGTCTTGCAAAGTAGGAATCATTAGTTCATTTTCCAGATAAGGAATAGCCAGACACTATAAATCCCTTTTGATTGAGTTCACATCCTATCCATCTGGAGAGGCAAATGTCCTCTCTGAAAGATCCTAGAAATGAAGACTAATGTTTTCTTATATCTGCACCTCTCAGAAATGTGGGAAACTAAACTCTTCATCCCTGTCATACATGGAATGATTAATGGATTTCACAATATTACTTCTAATTATGCTGGAAAATACAAAAAGGGAATTTTTAGGTTTTTTATTTTAAAAAAAATAAAACATAAGTCCCAAAATTTCCCTAGCTTAACTGCAAAGAAGAGTTTGGTCATGAACAAGAATACAGTTGGGCTTGATCTCAGGCTGTTGCCTTCAAAAGCAAAAGCAGTATTAAATTTATCTCAGTGTCATGCCTTTAAAAGTATGGTGTAGCCATATCTTAACTGTATCTGCCCTTCTTAAAAATGTTCTCTATACCACCACCTGATAGAAATTTTTAAAAGAAATATCGTATTATCTTCCTGTAAAATCTTTATGTGGTTCTCCTTTACTTTGTTTAAGCACGAACTTTTGACTGTGACATACAAGAGGCTTCAGACTTTGTACCCCACTGGGTCTCCACGCAATTAGCACCCTTTCCTTCATCTGCTGCCTTCTGTGTTCCAGCCATGTGAGTAAGACTTAGTTGTTCCTGTATATCTTCCTATGTTTGGCTACATTATTCTCTTTACTCCCATCTCTTCTCATTTTTGTCCTCAGGACCAACTGCTACTAATAGAATTGTGTGTTATTCTTCATGTGTGTTAGGGGCAGAAAGCAAGTGAGAACTTCTGAATGTGGGTTTCTGTGGAATTATAGTATGTACTATAGCAATTATATTGATCTGTCTTTTCCTCTATTACACACGGGTATATCTCAGTGCCTGGCATATAGTTGGTCATAAGTTGTTAGTAATTGAATGTGTGTTGAAGATTTTTCACAAATGTAGATTGCACAATATTCTTTCTTTCCTTCTTAATAAAGTCACTTTTAGTACTACTAAAGGCCCTAGTCTTTTTGTTTTTGTAGAAATACAAAATAATCTTTATCGATAGTGCTTCCACTTTATTGTGCTACTATTAACTTGGTTAACTTTAAAATATTTTTAAATATCCCAATCACCAACAGAAATACCAAAAAGCAGAACTACTCTGGTCTGACTCTGTTCAGAAATGACTAATCCAGGGCATTTTGAGTGATGAGTGGATTTGTCCTTTGTCCACAGTTAGGAAAAACTTCCTTTGTCCGCAGTTAGGAAAAAAAAATTCTTAAGATCACTATAAGTATTATTCAGGGTTCTGTTTTCATCAGTTCGTAAAATTCAGCTCAAAAAAGAGTCTCAAAGGGCATTTTCTTGTCCAACATTTGCAAACTGCACAGTCTTCTTTAAAAGCTCCTTTATGAGTGGCTGAGATTCCTAGTTTCCAGTAATGTTCTCCCTGCCTCCACTGTTCATCTTCATTTCAATGCCAAGTCTGCTTGATGGCAACTGACATACTGTCTTTCTAAAATAGCAGGCCGATCACAGAGAAGGCCATTTCTTAAAACCACAGTCAGACTAAAACCACAGATGGCTCTGTGGCATCCACAGTCCTACCCCCTGTCTCGCAAACAATACTTGGCATTCGCATCAGCAGCCTGCCTGAGCTGAGGATTGTGTAGTGTTGGGGAATCTCTGGAGGGCCTCTATGGGCACAGCCAGCATTATCATCTAATTATTCCTTTGAGGGGGAGGGAAAAACCTAGGAGTTTTCTATCCAACATTTGAATGAACTAAAGAATTAATAGAAAATGTCACAGTGAGACCAACTCCAATCTCCAATTTGCCCATAAGGACCTCACATTTCTTAGTAGCAGAATTTGCATTTCCTTGAATTTTAGCTTTATTTGGAATAGTCATTACAGCTTAAGAGAGTAGAGTTTAGATTCTTCTTTAAATGGCAGTAGGTAAATTATTTAGCCATAAAATTTTGGAAGACACTATCTTTTAGGAATTGAATAATGCAGCCAATATTTACTAAAAGCCTACTGCATGTCCACTAAAGTAATAAAAACATGAAAAAAAAAGTATGGATTTCTTTTTCACTGCCCCAAAGCAATTCAAAATTAAAGCAGAGACATGGAGAGAGGCATATTTATAGACCAACAATTATAATTTGAAAAGTACATATTGTGTGATACCTATTATATACAAGTCTAGGAAATGCAAACTCATATAAGATAGATAGCTATAGATACTAAACTTGTGTATAAAAAGTATCACATATCATTTACCCTTTTTTGTCTAGCATCTTTCACTTAAGATAATTATTTTGAGATTAATCCCTTTGTACTGTTCTTTCTATTTTTTTATCGTCGAGTACATTCTATTGCATGATTTTTTTTTTTTTTACCACAGTTGCTTATTTATTCTCCTGTTGTAGGACATTTAGGTAGTTTCTAGTTTTTTCTGAATAACACAGATAATGTTACTATAAAGTATTAATGTACAAATCTTTGTATGAACATTATTTTCTCTTGAGTGAGTATCAGGAGTGGATTGGCTGGATTATGTGGTAGATGTGCATTTGACATTGAAGAAACAACCAAACAGTTTTACAAAGTGTATGATTGATGGAAATATATGTATTACAAACACTTTAAACATTTTGTAAAACTAACAATAGTTTTATCAAGAAATCTCGAGAGAGAGATTTTAAGGAATTGGCTCATGCTATCATGGGGGCTGAAAGGTGTGAAGTCAGTAGGGTAGGCCAGTAGGCTGAAAACCAAGGCAGGGTTTTTATATTACAGTTCTGAGGCAGAATTCCTTCTGGAAATTTTAGTCTTTGCTCTTAAGTTCTTCAAAGGATTAGATGAGGCCTATAATATTATGGAAGGTAATCTCTTTTAAAGTCAACTGACTATAAATGTTAATCACATCTAAAATATCTTCACAGCAACATCTTCACTAGTGTTTAACCAAACAACCAGGCACCATAACCTACCCAAGAAGGCACATGAATTAACAATTAACAATCATATAATATGATCGTTCACACACACACACACACACACACACACACACACACACACACACACACTTCCCTTAAGGAGACAATCTAGAATCACATTTAGCATCTACCTCCAGTTCTAACTAAAGATTTTGAAGTGATTTTTATCTCTCACATGGATTCAAATGTGCCTTCTGATCATCCTGCAGTCTCCAGTTAAATAAAACATATAGCTACCGAAAACTATCCACAACATAGAGGTCCAAGGAGAACACTATTAAAACTCCAAGGACTGGCCAAAAAAATACAATGAATGTTGAGTATATAGAAGACTTCACATGCTACTTGCCTAGGGAATAATCCCTCCTCTGATAATAGCATGAGTTCCTTGGTTTGACAATCTGCCAGCACAGAATTAAACTCCCTGGGATAATTGTGTTTATCTCTAGCCATCCAATGACATAACTCTGCATTCCGAGTGAACATAATATAAGATAGGAAACCATTCATTTCAGTTGGCTAGATTATGCAGTCCTAGACACTTCTTTGCAGTTAAAAACAAAACAAAACAAAACAAACATTCATGCTGTCATATAAAATTGTCTGGAGTTTCTCAAGCATAAACAGCACCCTACTAGGTAGCTAGCAATTTGATTTTATTAAGTACCACAGATTATAAACTAATTAGAGAAATGTTGTAAATTTGTAATTATGAACCCTGGATCAGACACTTATTGTTTCTTTTTCTAAGCATTAGTCTTCTGTCCTTCCTATACTTTCTTATACACTCCCCCCCGCCACCCCAGAGTAATAAAATCCATTCTTATTTGTACCTAGAGGCAATGCAAAATAATAGGCATGGGTGACAAAGCATATCTCATCATTTCCTTGTCACAAGGGTGCATCCCATATAATGGAAGCTGTCATTACCTCTGCCTTGTGGAGTCAAGAGCAGGAGATGATGAGGGGGTAAGGAGGGCGGAGGAAAAAGAATCAGCATGACATGTTTTTATAAATATATCTGGATCCATAAATCAATACCCACTGCACTTGCCTGATTATGTTTGTACATCACCTTAAAGAAAAATGCTTTGTTTTGTTTTGGTTCGTTTAACTCCTGGTGACCAAAGGCTTATTTGATCCTCTATACTCTAGGATTGTTGGCATCAGATTATTGCCATCAGGTAGAAAAGGGCCTCTCTTTAAAAAAAAAAAATTATTTTAAATTTTCAGTTACAGTTGACATACAGTATTATTAGTTTCAAATTTACAACATAGTGATTAGACACTTATATACCTCACAAAGCAATCACCTTATACGTCTAGTATTGATCTGACTCTGTACTTAATTATTACAGCATCATTGACTATATTCCCTATGTTATACTTTACATCCCTGTGACTATTTTCATATCTGGCAACTTGTACTTCTTTATCCCTTCACCTTGTTCACCCACCCCCTTAACCTGCCTCTCACTTAGTGACCACCCATTTGTTCTATGTGTCTATGAGCCTGTTTCTATTTTGTATATTCATTTATTTTGGTTTTAGATTCCAATGTAAGACATGGAATACCTTAGATATAAGTTGGTTCTTTTTCTATCAGGATTCTACTACAGACTAAAAGAAACAGCTAATGTATTCCAACATCCTGAAATTTCTCGACCATGTTCTCTACCCATCTAGACCTGGTGTGCACGGGGACCGAAATCAGATAAAAGTATAACTATCTCTTTTCCTAATATGTAATCATCTCTTATTTTTCTCCTCAAAGTATCTCCAATTTATCTCAATCAGTTATTTATTTTTTATTTTGTTGGAATATGTTGCTTTCAACACCAAAATCCTAGTTTTAGTTTTTTATATTTTGTTAATTATTTGATTTGAAAGTCAATAGAAATCCAACTCAATCTACCTAAAATAAAAGGATTTTTTTTGGCTCTTTTGTTTTGGAAGTTCAGGAGTGGAGAACATTTTCAGGCTGGTCAGATGCAGAGACAAAATTGGTGCTGTGAACTTTCTCTTGCTTTGCTTCCTTCTAAGTACTGACATCATTCCAAGCCTCAGTATGTGATTCTGATACAGATAGTCTATGGAACAAAACTAAAGAAAAAATGGCCTAAATATGTTTCAGAAGGGACCTTGTGAGCCAAGTCAGCAAGTCAACAGAAAGGCAGTAAATTCCCTGTAGAAGTGATGAGGGGACAGGTTAATTAGAAGAGTGAAAAGGAGGATAGCATAAACAAAGCATAAGGGAAACAAAGAACTTCACCTGCTTCAAAGCTTCCACTGAAGCTGATGCTGCTATTGTCGGTACAAAATCTCATCTCTGCCTGTATCTCTTAGTGGTGTCTTGAAGGACGATGAAAGAGAATGGAGTTTTCTTTGATTAATAGGGGAGATGTTTCATCAGTGAACAAGGATTGAAGTTTGGAGATAGGCATCTACCATTACCCAATAAAAGCTCCTCATTCTGGTTTAGTGGTGGAAATTAAATTGCCACCAAAACTGAAAGAAAGAAACTCAGTTGTAGCCTCTGTAAATTTGGCCCTACAGAAGACCAGTAAGAAAAGGCTGAAAAAATAAAAATTGTTGAATGACTTTTTAAAATTACTTTTCTTCTTATTTTTATTCCACTACTTGCATTTTCACAACTATAAATAATTCTTTCATGCATGTGCTTGAATTTATATTTCAGACCACATTTTAAATACTCCCTCAGAATAGACCCCTAAGGATAGATTTACTAGATCAAAGTATATAAACATTTTTGTGCTAAAAAAGTAAAATTGGTAAAGTGCACAATAGCACAAACATACACACAATTTATATGTATATGTATATATGTATATGTGTATGTATGTATACACTATATGGTATACATATGGTATATATTACATATGGTATTACATATTGTATACATATAAAATATAGTGTTGAGTTTTATTTGCAGTTCATCGATTGATGATAGTGGACATCTGCATAAAATGCTTCTTCATGAATTTTATTTGCATGTGTATGTGTGTACTGTCTATTTATACTCAATCATGGTGTTAAAATGATCTCAATACATTTTCAATATTATTGTAAATATTTTGCCAATAGGTTCAAGAGCTTTGAAGTGTTATTTTTCATTTTTAAGCTTTATTAATAATAAAATATATCCCTTTTCATAAAGTTTTTTGTTATAATTTAGAAGAAAAAAATTGTAAATATATGATTCCTGCCCATATCCCTAAATTCCTGTCACATCACCCTGAACTAGGTGTCCTTGAAAAGTATGATATACTCCCTCATTTTAGGTGAAAAGGAAAGACAAGGAAAATACACTAAAAAATGTTAATGGTTATTTCTGGATAGCTGGCTTTGGGTAATTTAGATTTTCTTTTTATTCTTTTAAAAAGTTAACTGAATTTTATAAGCAATAAAAGTCAATAAATTAAAAAAGAAAAAAAAATCCAAATCCTCAGAGAGCTGCAATTGATGGCTGAGCCCGGTCCCGGGGACCCTCCTCCAGCTGAGCGTCTGGGAGGGTGCTCTCTGTTGATGTCCCTCCAGAGGTGCTGAGAAATGGTAGGAAAGATTGCGAATTTCTCTGGGCCATTTGTCGAAATTCTTTTATGGGCCTCCTTCAGTTACAAAGTGCGTGCTGTGGAAGTCACACCTGAAATCCCCAGGAATAACAATTCAACTGATTGCACATGCAGCCAATCCCGCCCCTTGGCTGAGAGATGAAAGTCAGGCATGGTAAAGATACGAGATGCTGATCGAAAGCAGTTCCGGATTTCCTCCTGGTGACACTTTAGTGGGATGGTGTGACAATACTGGCTACAGGAGTATGTTTTGTGCTCAACTTCCTTCTCGTTTATGATGGTTTTATCTTTATCTCTTAAGAAAAATGTAGCAGACCTCTGCTCTCTCCACTACACTCACGTTTTTTATGGGCAGTGTTCTGGAAAAGCAGAGGCTGAGCTGGGTCTCAAAAGCTCCCATCTGCTGCTGCCTGATTTTTCCCAAGAAGTACCTCAGGGTGGAATAAGTGGTGTGTTTCAGATGTTAGGGAATAAGGAAGAACAGAGAACTGATAAGCAAGCCTGTAAAAAACTGAGTCAGTGACATGAGATTTAATTAGATGGACTGAAATTTCTTTTTTGGAAAAAAAATAAATAAAAAGAAAATTATTTGAAATTGTACTTTAAAGATTTGATTTGGCCATGAAGAGAACATCGTTTCTTTTTTTCGTTATTTCAATTAGAATGATAATACTCGCGGTGTTTGGCTTGGGTGCTGCCATAGGCAAAATGCAGAACTTGAACTTAGCCTAGGCACTGTCTAAATATTGTCTGGTAGTAGGAAGAGATTGAGAGGCTGAGAGATAGGTCATATCTGATTTATAAATCTAAGAAGTTATGAAAGAGCATCATTAATCAAACAAAAAAAAAAAAGTGACCAAGAAATGAGCTAAAAGGAGCTTGGTCCTGTAGCATTTTATTCAACCAGTTCTTTAGAAACTCATGACTGACTCAGGACACAAACATTTAAGTAGGGCAAAGAGGACCTGAAATGAAGTCAAAGAAAAATGACAAAATTATTAAAAACATGTAAGCCACTGAAACAGCCTACTCGGATATAAATCAGATATTTGCTGGTGACACACCTGCCTCAGTATCAGCTTTCTCACCTGTGAAGGAAGGAGTTGAGATAAATGGTGGCATTTTTTCAGTGGAAATCCATCTCATTCTAGAGAAAGAACTATCTCTTTCTTTCCACTAAACTGTTAAACCATTTTGCTTATCTAGAATTTTCAACTCAACACTCCAAGAATTCCCTTCGGGGCATTAATTCTTTCTTTGTTATCTCTCTCTTTCCCTCTCTTATTTTCTCTCTCCCTTATATTTTCAGTCTCTCCTCTATGACTTTTATTCCCTTAGAGAATAACATGCTGTCATTCTAAAGTAATAATAATTAAAAACAACCTCCTTTGAAACTTATGCCTCTCTCATTCTATTATATCCTTCCTTGACTCTCAAGCTAGATTCTGGGGAAGTTTATCCTCAGTTAACTCTGTTAACTCACTCTTTACTGGATAGCCATGATCCAGGAAGGCAGAATTAATGGTGAAATTTTTGATGCAAAATACTTTCTAAGTGAATTAGGAATGAGAAAAGTTCACCAGAAAACATCTCCAAATCCTTTCTCCAATATAAAATTTAACTTTATCAGAATCGATTTATGCCAGAATGTAGTGAAACCTAGCAAGATATATCTGTCATGGTTCTGTATACAATAAATCAAAGCTACAGCCACCACATCTTGGAATATTTAACTTAGCTTTTGTACTTCGACTAAGTAATAATCTCATGTTCACTCTTCAAGTTTTTGTAATTACAGTACCACATCCCATTGACTCAAGTTTTACCAAAATACATAATAATCACCTTATTGGTCAATCTGGTAGAATCCTTTTAGTCCTTTCTTATTTGGCTTCACTATGGCATTCAAACATCTTGAAACTTCTCTTTCTATTCCCATGAACCACAATTTTTCTTCTGCTTTGTTTTTTTGTTGTTGTTGTTGTTGTTGTTCTATTTTGTTTTTTTTTTTTGTCTCTTCTCACTTTGCTCTTCTGCAAGCTTTTCTTAAAAAATGTGCTTGATAGTCTTCCTTTTTACTCTTTGTAGACAAGCTTATTAATTACCTCCTACAGTTTCACTTATGGTCTTATATATATGTGCACTTTATTATATATATATATATATATATATATATATATATATATATATATACTATACATACTTATATAGTTATATATGGTTATTTACACATCTATGTGCCTATGCATAAATATATACATACAAACATAATTATGTTTATAAATATAAAACTTATTTTTATACATATAATATATTATAAATTTCTGGACCAGATTCTATATAATATTATACTTTGTTAATAATAGAGCAACACAAGATATAAATATATTATAACCTCAAGGCAGTGTAATTTGAAAACAATGAAAATACTTTTCTTTTTTTTTTTTTTTGCTTTGTTTGGTTACAATAATTAATTTATCCTGAGATTTAAGTAACGTTACATGAAGAGATCAGATATGGATTTTTTTTTAATGTCAGATAGACACTAGATAGTTCTACTTATTCAATCTCATAAATATCACCCTTGTTCATTTCCTCCCATGTCTCCTTTTCCTCTCTTACTTTTAATAATTTAGTTCTCCAATTTTAGCTGGGATTATAACTGGTTAGAAGAAAAAATTTCCCAAGATCCTTTACAGTCACGTGTGGCACATGACTAAGTTTGAACCACAGGATGTGAGCAAAAGTGATGCGTACAGTTACTTGGTCAACTTCTTAAATAACAGGCCATGAGCATTTTTTTAATGTTCTCTAACACTGTAACTTAATATTAACATGGTGTTGGTAAGCTGGTGGCCTTAATTGTGCAGACAAGACCAAAACCCTTAAGAGTGATGGTGTATAGAATTAACATGGAACCTTATATAGCAGACTTGCCTGCTCACCATGAATTCCCTGACAATTTTGGACTGTTTCATGAGTGATAAATAAAACCTCCTTCCTGTTTGAGTAATTATTTTGTAATTATTTTTGTTTTATAGCGTCATCTCCCATACCCTAACTAGTATGGTTTCCTCTCACCAGTTTCCCTGTAGAAGGTCACTAGACTGCTGACTAAATGAGTAGGACTCTAAAATAGTGAAGTGATTGGTTTTGATGATGTAGAAATGCATGTAGAATTAAAGATGTTTAAAAATGGCATGGAGAGAGACCCAGCTAGTCACACCTTGGGGTGACTGACAAAAACCATGACTATGAACTATTTGCTTGAGGAAAAAGTTAGCTTTGCTTAAATCATTGATTTCATCTGTTGGGGTCTGTTGGAAGATCTCAGGTTCTGCCATGGAAGTGAAGGTTTTTCTTTTGACTAGAAATAATACATCTTATTAACCCAGGGTGTTCACAGACCACAGAGTTGAGCTCCTAATCTTTCCCCCCTCTGTTAGCATAATACACAGAACTCCCTCCAGATTTCTAATATTATAAGAATTTATCTTCCAAGGAAGCTCTTCTTCCCCTGCCCCACTTTTTATCAAGAGCAGATGAGAGGCAGGAATACAAATAAGAAATACGTATCAGCAAGTACCTAATGTACACACTTACCTGAAAGTCCATCTCTTCAAAAAGTGTGATTATGTTCAGTAATCACTGCTGAAATATTAAAAGAGGCTGAGGCAGTCCTTTGCCAGGTCACTAACCAATAGCTGATCCATGTACTTTGTCAATAAACCCAGAACTTTATGTTCAGTATATCTAAATTAGAGTTTCTTCTCCTTTTCTTTGGGCTCTTGGGCCTTATTAATAACCATCTATGAACACCTCCCAAATATCTCTCTCATCACATGGTACCCTGAAAATGTCATTGACAACATGAAAACCATCACATTAGTTTATCCCAGATGAGCTATCGCAATAGTGTTTTCATGGGTCTCTGCCTAAAATCTTACTTCATCCCACTCCAATCATCTACCACAGCTCTGAAAATATTGCATCCCCACCATTGAAAAAATATTGCATCTCCCATCTCAACCCTTGCATAGCTGTTGATGCTTCCTAGTTGGCTACTGTTTTCCTCTCTAGTCTTTCCAGATGCAACTGGCAATAATCAAGTCAAAAGGACACTCTTCTGTGAAACTTTTCCTGGACATCATTTCTCTTGTTCCTTCTGGTACAGTAAAATAAGCCAATAACATCTTTTCTCCTCTTTCTGTTCTTCATGCAGATCTGTCATATGACCTATAATATTAAAATGTTTTTATGAATTTCTTAACAAAATGCATTTCATCACCCAACATAATACTCAGGAAGTATTTTCTGACTAGAAGAATGAATTAATGAGGAAAAGTGATTACATTACTATTTTAGCAAATATAAATCAGGTTCTTAAAAGGCTGCTGGTTTGAGTCATAAAATTTAAAAATCTTAGCTTTTTATTTTATGAGTAATATTAATATTCTGCCACTGATTTGCTGAGAAGCCCAACCCATTCACTTAATTCTCTAAATATACCCCAAATTATACTTTAATCTATTTCTATAGCAATTCAGGTGGGATGGATCGGGAAGGCAGCCTAAAGTGAGGGGTGTGGAGCTTTTAATATCTGAGGATATTAACACCTGCCTTTGAATCCTTGTCTTGCCCCTCCCTCCCTGCCGAGCACTGCTCTGTGCTAGAGTTTCTCTGGGATTAGCAGGCCAGGCAGGCAGTGCTTTGCATGGAATCCTCTGTCTGTCTTTCTGCCAGCAGAGGGGCCCCTCACTCTGCATTGGTTTTTAAGATCCAGTATCAGAGAACTGGCAGAGATTAGTAAATATTTCTCAATTAGCTGTTGTGAGAGCCTACTGACCCTTTGCAGAAAACCTCGAGACACAGTTAAAACCATCTAGATTAATATTGAGTGTTGTAAATTGTCTAAATAGTTAAAATGAATGTTTAACTTGTAAGTCAATCTGAAAATATGGAAAAATTTTCAATCGGCAAAATTTAGAAAGAATTTTTTAAAATGCTAAAATGTTGGAAAATAGAGAAAAAAACTTCAAGAAGGTTAAATGGAAATCGATATACAATGACATCACGTGTGAAATGAAATTTTAGGTATAATCCTAAAGAAATAAAACTGAAGAGAAAAACCAAATGATTTCAGGTTTAACAAGTTGAACAGCCCTTTAAAATAAATTTTTACAAGTTGACAGTGATTAAATGTATTTAACAACTTTTTTTAATAATAAGGCTTTATATCTAAGAGAAGATTAATTATCATCAATAAGATTTGGGTAGATTGATAGTCATTAAGTTGGATTTTCAAAAAAATAATACTTTAATGAATTATTTTTTAGAGGGTCAACTTTTTTCCTCCTGTGGGATAACAAGAGCCCCCTAAGCTACAGGAAGTACTTGCTGCTGGCCAAACTGGAGAAAAACAATAATGTTTCCTGATTACAATCTACCTCTCTTTCTGGTGTAAGGCATTGTCCACGTTGCTCCTCATAGCCACAGAATATAAAAGAAGTTACTTTTCAGGTAAAAGAAAGGAATAGTTTCTAAACCATCAGCACTGTAGTGCTTTAAAATAAGGTGAAGCTGAGCAGAATGAGAAAACAAACAAAACTCATGGGTCAACTGTCAAATTTACTTTATAGATTAGAAATAAATGAATAAATATTAATCTGAATTTCAAGAATGTGCCTTTCTCAAAGCCATGCAAAGAGTGAGTTTCTACGATTCATTTCTTCTCGTTTCATCTCTCTCTCATCCTCTGCCTCTCCTTCACCTAGGAGGTCAAGATTTTCTCACACCTGATTTGGGTGATACATCTGTTCTCATCTCCTGTACTAAGCCTAAAATCCAGAGCAGTTCCACTAATGACACGTTGGTTCTGGGTTCCACATGTGCTCTGTTTCAGTGAGGTTTTGGACGTTGCCATTCTATACTGTATTCCCATTTTGCCCTCTTCCCCTCAAAATCGGGAAGAGGTAAACAACAATAACGAGACAAATTTATTTTATCATTATGAACTAACTATTTGGTAAGTGCTTGAAATGTCCCATCAGGGCAGTGAGTCATCTAGAGTTCCCAGAGAATCAGCAGACAAAGGGCATCCTGACGCCACATGGAAAACCTCAGTTTTCAGACAACAGAGGTTTTGCCACAAGAATTTCCACCATGTCTTAGGCAGCACTGAATGATCTCTCTGATTTCCAGTATTGGGCAACTATTCCTTGTAGACTCTCCAAACGGCAGGCTGATATCTGAATCATGGTTGACGAAGGTTGAAGATCAAAACTAATGTTCAGCATATGAAAAATTAGCCCAGAAATACGTTTCAACCAAGGGGAACTGAGTAATGCTCTGCATTACTGGAATGTTGTTGAAATGATGATGGAGAGATGGAAATTCATGGAAAGTGTTTTATCCCGATTCTGCAATGACTTCTTCCTTTAGATAGATATTTTAAGAAACTGAATCTTTGTCCAGTTTTTATATCAGTTTTTGCAGTTCTTCCTGCCACGTACAGACTCTGATAAAATGTGTGGGAACTTGATTTGTTCTATGTCTCTGGTGATATTGGTAAGCTACAGGAAGTAGCACATATTCAAGAAATACAGGCCACATATGAAAGCCCAGATTAGTTAGGAAGTCAACTAGTTGTGGAATTCTCAGTTTGTTTAGATGATCTAGTCTAACATAACAGACTTACTTCACATTTCATGAAATTTAAACCTAGGGATTATGAGTAATTGTTTCAGAGGAAAAAGGAAGTGTTAATTTTTGCCTCTCTGTTATGTGTTAAATGTTGAATCGATAACTTTTAAAATTTGCTTAACATTAACATTATCTAGAAAGGTAGTATTGTTTTCTTGGTTTGAAATACAGAAAAGAAAGACTTTGGAAGTTTAAATAACTCATTCAAGGTCACATGGCTTACAAATGGCAGAGCCACATTTGGGATTCAAATCAATTTGATTTAGCTGTCGCTTCTTTACTATAATACAAAAGGTCTCACAAATTGAACATTTCTTCTAATCAGTCCACCAAAGTGCTTCAGAGAGTATTCTAACCTCTAAGGGTGAATAAAACTACAAAACCTTCCATAATTCTACAGTTCAAATATTTTTATCAATGAAACCAGTGTTCTAAGATGTTGATTCAGTACATGCAAAATCAAGTTATACTAATAAAATGCCACTTTCACCTCATATTTTGGGCTTCTGGATAGTAATATATTTAAGGCTACTCTCATAGTCTGAACCAAAGAAAAAAGAAAAATTAGACAAGGAAGGAAGAAGAAAAGAAGGAAAGAAAGGAAAAAAAGGAAGAAAGGAAGGTAGAAAAGGAGAAAGGAAGGAAAGAAAAAAGAAAAAATGTTTTAAACTCAGGGTTTCTAGACAGATATAGCTAGTGCATGGCAGTATAATCAAGAATAATGATTTGATTTCCTGATTCTCTGTCCTCTGATTACTCCTTTGTAACATATTGCTTCCTTCAATTACCAAACTCCAGAAGTTATGAATTGATTCTCATTCTAAAACCTGTTTTTTCTCTATTTTAATATGGTTGAAAGATTTTTTAAATTAATATATTCAAAAATTATCTATTACATCAGTTATTACACTACCATAGTCAAAATCAAAAAGAAATATGTGGAAAAAATTACACAGTATCAATAAGAGCCAGAGAAAAATCAAGTTCAATTTCTAAGAGACAATTTTAAATTTTAATAATGTAAGATTCAAATTACAGAAATAAAGAACAGCTTGATTGAAACTATCCAGGCCTAAAGTAGTAGTGGAAGACTTTAAAAGGATAAAAAATTCCTAAAATTAGAATTGTTTTCTCAGAATCTGGTAATCCAAGAGGTTCATGGAAGATTTTCAGGAAATTTGTGAAGAAAGTAATTATGTCAAATGTGTGTGTGTGAATGTGTGTGTGTACATGCACACAGATACATGTATTTGTCAGAACAAGAGGGTCCATTGTTTTCTTCAGACTTCCAATGAAATTCATAATTGAATTTCAGACTTCACATTCAGAAACACAAATGTGCTCAAAGACCCGTTCCCACCCAAAATTCTGTGATTCTCAGATAACCATTCTCTGCCAGAGTTAAATATGAATATTGATATTGTTGATGGTGAAGTATATCTTAGTGAAGAACAGTAATGATTGGATACGCCTGTTGGAAACACGAAAAAGATAGAGCCAAAAACACATATCCTGAATTAAACAAGTCTAAAATCCTTGAGAACAGGAGCCTAGTTTGATTTAATCTTGTATTTGCCTGAAAAGAGGCCTATTTAGCTCATAATGATGTATTATCTTTTACTCATCACTCTTTCTTTCATGTGTTTTATTCCAATGTCAATAGAGATTATTAAATTTAAAAATATATTCTTTAGCCCCTAAAATTATTAGCACAATATATCTTTGTTAATCCTGTCTTTAAAAATGTGACAAAAAGAAATTCTACCTCTGAAACAGGAAGGACTTTTTCATTCTACTACCACTCTGCTCGCCATCCTGTTCTAGAAGATTATATTGAAACTCGATTCCTCAGTGACCATTCTTTCCTTGGATTCTGGATTCTCAGGCTAAAATATTGTTTATTGTGCCTTTTGAGATTCCATTCTATATCATCACTGCTGTTCATATGTCTAGTTCCCAAAGCATATGCACAGAAAAATTTTATTTTTGGAAAGAAATATCATTTTATTCCAACTTATGATTTGTTTTTCCTTAGTGAATGACTCAGCCAAGACTTTATATTTGTAGTTCAGAATAAAGGTTATAGAATATGTTGATTTTATTTTTTTATTTGTTCAGTGGAGTTAGGAATGCTCAAAATATACCTAATTTTCTCCTACTAATAAGATTTGTTTCTTCTATTAAAAAGGGATTGTATGTCTTTGCTGGTAAAAGTTAAAAATAATAAATCTATGTTTATTTAAATTTAGACAATGAGTACACATTTTATTTTATGGTCAATAGAATGTTTCAATAGAGCTAACATTTCAGTGACTGTGATATAATGGCTGGAAAGCACACAAAGGTTATTTTAGGTAAAGGTGCATTGATGAGGTGTCTTTATATCAAATCACAAAGTCCATCGCCTACTCTACTTACAGTTCAGCTAGCTACTCTTGAAAGATGACAAATCTATCAAATTGTAAAGAATTTCTAATTGTTTTTGTCTCCAAACATTCCTAGGAATGTAATCCTTTATTCTCTCTTGGAGAGTAAGCCAGCTAAAACTTAAAGTTCTAGTAATATTGAGCGAAGGTATAGAGTAAACATTAAAGTAGGAAAGTAGCAGTGTTTACCATCATATAGAGACCAAAACTAGAGAGCAGATATTGAAAGATGAATGAGAAGTGAAGGACTGATTATAGTGGGTATTGAGTTACCAATAGTTTGAAATTCCCATGGAGTCAGAGACTGCTTCTCACACTGGTTTTGAATAACTGTATTCTCCTCTTTTCTATAGAGTCCTCTCAATGCTTTGCTTAAAGAAGACATTGAAAACACTAATCTATATATTGTTTCCTTATAATAACAATTTATTTAATGATAAGTATTCCAGTGATTTCAAAGTATAATCATTTCTCTGATGACTTTTCTGTTGACTCACTGCACACTCCAGAGGGGAATTATACTTCAAATGTATTGTTAGTCTTCATCTGCTTTTTCTAATTGGACATTTACTATTTTTAGTCCCTGTTGTATATGGCTGATGTTGGCATCCATGTAGGGTCTGCTATGCAAAACTACCAGGTACCATTATATTGTACAAAGATGTCAAATTATATTTGATCAATTTGCAATGAACAATAAATGGTAGAAACTTAACTAAAACCATAAATTATTCATTACACATTATTTTTAAGTCTCATTAGAGACATTTTTTTTTTTCAGGAGTCTTTTGCTTCTAACTAAAAGTGGGATCAAGGAAAATTCCCAATTTTAGCCCCAAACTAAATTGTCATTAGTCCCATAACAAGTCATATTGGACACAGGTATTAGAAAACAAATCCAAATGTTCTAGTCATGGAAATGACCCAAATTAAAAAAAAATTTTAATATACTTAAGTTATACTTTCTGATACTTGCTTGAATTACTTTTCCTCGGGCTGTATGTTTGAAGATCAAAATTCCTGTGTGGAAAACAGTCATGTGGACTAAGTACCAATTGTGCCAGGAAGTGATAGTGGATTAATATATAGAATTATAAAAGCTGTAATCCTGCCTTAATGTATTCTACAGTAAAGAGAAAAAGAAAAATAAATAAACACACGATAAGTCTATAATATGATGAGTTCCATAAAGTATAAAATTGATGGGATCTTAGATGAAGGGGAAAAAAGGCAAATTAAATGGGTAAGAATTTGTTAAGAGAGCTTAAAGGTTAAACAATAATCTCAAAGAAAATACTTGCAATGCATGTAAAGAACATGCAAAGAACTCTTACAACCTTCATAAGAATGTAATTAAGAAAAAAACAGGCACAATATGTGTATAGTCAGTCACTTCATGAATGAATATAGACAAATGGTTATAAGCATATGTAAGCATATGAAATGAAACTAAACATCATTGGTTATCAAAAACTTCAAATTAAACCTCAATGCGAGACCATTACAGACACAAGAAAGAAATATCTAAATCTGTATTTTACAAATGACAAATGACAAGAATAGGCAAAATTTTAAAAATTGACAATTCCAAATGTTGTCTAGAATGTGAAGTAACTTCAACTCTCATTCATTGCTTGGTGGAAATGTAGAATTACACAACTACTTTGGAGGTTTATATTAAAAACATAAATCTACAACTATATTACAACCCAAATTATTTCTCTCCTAGGAATTTCTTCAAGAGAAAAGAAAACATATGTCTATACAAAGATTTCTACATAAATATTCATAGTATCTTTTTTCATAATGCCTCTAAACTAAAAACAATAGTTTCCCATCAACACAGAATGAACAAATTCTGGTATATCCACATAATCATAGTAACAGCAATAAAAAGGAATAAGGTACTGATACATACCACAACATGATAGATGTACATATTGTATTTTCTATTCTAGCAAATGCAATACTATTATATCTATAATGAGAGAAAATCATTGAACAGTTTAATGGGTCTTGGGGCAGAGAGATTGAATTCAAAGAGGCACAAGGAAAGTTTTACAAGCGATTCATATAATCTGTAGGTTTACTGAAGTGGTAATCACAGGTATAACTCATCAAATTGTACATACAGTTATTTTATGCAATAAAAATCACTTCATCAGATATAATTTACTTGATCTTCATTTTTAAAACATTTAGCAAATTTTCTCTATCAGATTGTCCTATATATTGTTCATATCTAAAGTTAGATTCTTTATTTGTACTTTTATTTGATGATCATGTGGTTTCCTAACATTTATCTGCCTTTCCATTTTAATAGAATATGAATACCTTAAGAGTAGAGTTACCTATTTTATTTTTTGCTGCATTCTCAGAGCCCAGAACAGTGTCATGCATATATGTGTTTTTTCCAAGATTAGGATAAATTATATTTATAGTTTTCTATCTTGTAATGATTAATTATTATACAGAGAATAATTATCAAGTAGTCAAATGTTATTATTGCATAATTTGACAAGTCATAATCATCTTTAAAATAAAGCATGCAATACAAATGTTGTCAATGCTAAATATTTAGATATTTTTAATAGCTTTATGTTGAAATACCAACTTGAATGAACATTCTTGCAATTGCAATGTCAATACCCTCTATAACTCTTTAATACCAGCTTTTAAAAGTGAAGTATTTATATAAAAGGTATAGATGTCTTTAAGGATGGTAATATATGTTGGTGAATTCATTTCCAGAAATGAACTGCCATTTTGTATTCAGTTCAATTCGCCTGTGATAGGATCGCCTACATGCATGATATCATTATTTCTGAATGAATGAAAGTGTGTAAAATGTCCTAGCAAACTTCTTCCTGTAGATTTCTCCTTCCAGGATGCACGAACACCAGCTTCTCAAACTTAGTGGAAAATGCAGTGGAAGCTGCATCCAAGTTGTAGAATTAGCTGGGCACTGAAAATGTCAAATTTAGGAAGGCAGAAAATGTTGAAAATAAGATACAAATGAGATATTTGGGAATCTAGTAGGTAGTCACTTAGTTATAGTTGAAAATTGATTTAGGAATTATGATACACAATTGCCTTCACTTGATAAAACAATCTCTCCTGAACACTTGTATAATTAATTTTCAACCTTTATAAAAAGTTTTTAAAGATATGAAGGTATTCCACAAATTATAAACAAGATTACAATTACATTGGGCTTGATCTGTTGTAGCTATGCCTTTCTAGAGTAGTATTTTTCTATTTTTTATATAGCTATTTCTGCAATAGTCTTTATATGTAGATATTTCTTATTGTCCACATAGAAATGCACAGCTACAAGATTAGAGAACAAATACTCAAGGACCAAGTCCTAATATGAATTTTAAAGCCACAGGAAAATTAGAAATAGATTTGTGCACCAATTAAGTTTCTTTAACTCTGTTTTGGCAGGAGAGGAGGAGTTCTGGGTGGCAGGAGTCTGACTGTCTAGAGAAGATTAGATGATGCTGTTTTCTTCTGTTAATCTCCCTGCTCAGTAAGCCCAGATACCTGATGTAATGGAACTGAGATTTCTAAGGCATCACTTTTGAATATAAATCATGCTGTAGGGACTTAGTCAAAACCTTGCTTAGAAATGGTACCCTTTGCTGAATATTTCATCCAGCCTCTATGTGAACACAATAGGCTATTTATTAACAAATAAACAAAATAATAAAAAATGCATTACACATAGGGATATGCTTTTGAAAGTCTTCTTGGGACTGCCGGATTCAAATCTAGAGCAATGTTTCTTAAACAGTGGCTTGAATAAGAAACAGGAAGGGGGTTATAACATAGTCACTACTTTGAGAAAGACTGCTCCAGAATTAATTGCAGTGTTTTGTTCAAAGAGAGATTCAACTCCTACCTGCACTTTTTGTGTTCATGAAGAGGTATTAGCCTTGTCCCAAAATTCTATCCATTCAGGAAATATACCCATGACCTATATTAATACATCTCTTTAATGAGGAATTAGAGCTACTTTTTAAAAGATAACACTTACAGTTTCATCTTAAAATCAGTATGTGAGATCGCCTTATTAATTTCAGGAAATTGTAATAATATTTATAATTAGCTTTATACTTAATTATATAATAATTATAATCACCTTTATAATCATAATATTTAGTAGAAATACTAACCATCTGCAAAGGCAAGGGAAATTTTCTTGTGTATATTTTACATTGTTACTAGTGTTTTAATGTAGCTCTGTGACGTAAATTAGTTAAATTATCTGACTCTTTTAATTTATTAAGTCAAAATGAGGTATTTGAATATTATTTCTGAAATACTCATTTTAATTTTTATGTTTACTTTGTGTTTTGAATGTATTTGTTTTCTTATTTTTTAAACAGACATTTTATTGAACGCCTACTTTGTGCCAACACCATTCAGTGCTCTGAGGATAAGGTGATAAATAAAATGGTCAAGAATCCTGTTTCTTCCTGGGGCAGGAAGTGATAGGGGAAACAGACAAAAACAAATGAACAACTAAATGAACAAATGAGTACCCTTTTGGATTTGCACCCAAATCATTTCTTTTTTCAAACACATTTCTTAAAATGATTACTTAGGATTCACTTTATTTATTGATGGTTTCCATTATTAAAAAAAAAGAAAAGAAAAGAAACAAAGTTTGGCCAGTGACTCTAACTCTAGCTGCTCATTAGAATCACATGAGAAATTCTTTAACAAATACCTAAACTTGGGCCGCACACCAGACCAATTGAATCAGAATCTCTAGAGGTGGGATTAATGTATCATATTTCTTTGAAAACTGTCTAGGTAATTCCAGTGGAGAGCCTGACTTCGGAATACTGGCCTGGATTATTGGCAAGGCAATGTTTTGGTTTTAAGTTTAAAACTCACCTTCTCCATTAAGCTTTGCTTACATTTTTATCCCTGGCGAGGTTTCGTTTTCAGTTTACCCTTTCTTCAGTTATGTAAATGCTTTTTTCTCTTTTTTCTATTTGCTAGAAACAAGTGCAAATAAAAAGAAACTAAATCAGTATTTCATAAATGACAAGCTATGACTCTATGACAGGATTTTCAAAAGTGTTATAAGAACAGAAAAAACTAGTATAAAAATGTCAGTTTTTTGTAAATGGCATTTTTTTTTAGTTTAAAGATAGTTTTTTTTATTCTGAGATAAATATATATATATATTTTTACCATTTTGGGGTTAAAATATTTTCTTTAAAAAAATGCTGGCAAAATTGCTTGGTATATTAATGGCTGAATTTGGCCAAATAAATTTTGACAACTCCATATCAGTTTTGTATTATATTGTGAAGTTTCTGATCTATGAAAGCTTGGTAAGCATAAACTTAAATAACTGAATGAGTACCCAACCCTTATTTGACCTGCATAGCTTAAAGAAATGTCTCTTTACCAACCATTACAATTTAATCATACAGCTGATAATGACTAAGTATAAGCTGTACTTATTTATATATTGTTCTTAAATGATGCCTATATGGTACTTACATATTGTTCTATAACCTCATTTTCTACTTTGTAGTACACTATGAAAATATTAAGTTTTAATATTATATAACATTATATTTATTATTACTATATCATAATTACATATTATTCTACTATTGATGAACTCAGGATAGTCTCAAATTTTTAATATATTGAAGTTTTCAATCAACATCATATTACATATATATTGCAAATGTGCAAATATTTCTATCAAATATATTTTAGAACTATCTGGAGAGAGAGTATTATTTTCAAAAATTCAGAATTATTGTTCATTCTTAGCAAAAATTTATTAAAGTTTCTGTTTCCTCACATGAGGTATTACCAATATTTATCATTTCTAGCACTCCAATAGGAGAGAATTGTACCTCTAAAAACTTCATCTCTGATTTATATATTTCAGCATTTACAGGGTTTTTTTTCTGTGAACTGTTTGCTTATAGACTTTTTCCATCTTCTAACTTTTTTTCTGATTCAGATTATTTTTTTCTATCGTTCTGATGAGGAAGTGGACATTTAAGAGATTCATTGTTCGCCCCAATATTACATACACATCTAGCTTGTTGCGAAGGGCAGATCTCTAGCCAAGCAGTTTGGCTTTGTTTCCAGAACTCTTTAGCACGTTACTGACACCACAAATAGTGCTGGGCTGGGAAGGCCTGAGCTGATCCATAGGGCTAAAACAGCAGGTAGACAGGCAAGAAATTAAGTTAAGATTTCAGAACCTGTTTTTGGAGAAACCACTTGGTCAGAACTCTAGATAGAAAGTAGCCAAAGCAAAGTCAATCTAGTGCAAAGCTTCTTGGATGACTGTGTTGTATTCAGAGTCCACAGGGCCAAGACAATAAACAAACCTGGGAAACTGGGCTTGAACTTCAGCGAGTTTCCATGGAGTATGGTTTTGATCTTGAGCTGGAAGACACAAAACTTCATGCTACCCAGCTGGGAATTTCCTTATAAAGAAGTGTGGCTCATTGTCACATTCAGGCCCACTTGGTCCTTGCCAAATGGTCCTACCTAAAGATTTGCTGTTCTCCTGGTGGTGCTACTGTCACTTCTTTGGTATGTTACCTAATAAATCCAGGCATCATTTCCTCTTGGGTAATTTTTTTTTCAAAGATTTTACAGTAGGACTCATATTCTGCGGTTCAGACTGTGTGTTTCAAAAAAAGAGATAAAAGCGTTTTGCATTTCCAGGCCTCTCTGATATCTTATACTTGGTGACACCCAGCCAAGTGATTTAAACATTAGTGCTTTAAGCTTCACCCAAGAACTGGACAGAGAGTTGACAGAAAACACAAACTTATGAGCAAACCAGATCTATGGGTGGGGTCTCATAGGCTACAGCTTGCAGATCCTAATTATACTAAAAGGACCAAAAAAAATAGAGCAAACCAAAAGGAAGTCAATCTGTCAGGGAGGAAGCCCAATAGAGAAAATGATGTCCCATTGTCCTCTAACACGTATTTTCTTCAGATGTAGAATTTTCTTTTTGTTTTATTATTTTTTCTCTTTATTAGTTTGAAACACTCAACTCGCGCTGATACTAGTCATATTTAAATTAATATTTAGTTTAACAAAATGTGTATATAGATGAACAGAACAGTTTTATTACTCTTCCGAAGACAAAAATATTAGAATATTATGGGGCTGTATTTCCTTTAAATGAAATGCTATTGCAATTGAGTGATTAAGTTCTATCTTACAAACTTTAAGTAGAAAAATTAGATATTATTTTTATAATGTTTATAACCTCATCTTTATTCTGACTTTTTTTCTTTGAGTATATTTCATAATTTTAGAATAAATTTTTTACTTGAGTATATTTAAATAGTTTTTTTAGTAAACCTTTCTAACTTTTGTATATCTGAATTCTTAATTTGCTTTTGAAATATGTCCTAATTGAGAGTTTTTTTGCTTGTTTCATATTGTAGATATTATGCTACTTTTTTAGGTTTCTCTTTTTACTGTTACAAATCACCTGTCTCATTCTTGGTATTTGTTTTCCATTTTTGGCTGCTTTTTTGTTTGTCTCTTCAATGGCATCATTATGTGGTTTTACTCTAATATTTTTGAGTTGTCAATTTTTATAATATTTGCACTTCCTGAGTGTAATAATTCCTTTATTCTAAAGTGAAATTTTTTTATTATATTTAAAATATGTGCTTGATCTCATTATTCTGACTCCTCTGATTCCAATTAGACTGATGTCTTAAAAAAATGGTTATTTCTTTATTATCTGCCTTAATATTTCTTAGGAAGTGTAGAAAGGAGAGAAGGAGGAAAAGGGATAAACAACACCAAAAGACAAATTGAGGAAATTATTTACAGCAGATATGATATTGGCAATTTCTCAGATGCAGAAAGTGTTATTGCTATTAGACTGTAAGCCCCCATAAAATTATGAATTATAATTGTATGACACTGTATCAATATTTATCATATATCACCTTGTACAGTTTGCAACATTTGTAGACAAAAAACAAACAAATGAAAAAACAAAAACCAAGTAGGTTTAAAATAAGTCAAATAATTCCAAAGCAAAAGAATGGATGAGGAAAAAAACGGAAGCACCTCATAAAAGATGATACAAAGAGCTAATAAACACTTGAAAATTTACTCAAAGCTGTTAATAATTGAACAAATAAAATAATACCTGAGAAAATATATTTTATTTGTCACATGTAAGATTCCTGAAGGTTAAGAATTTTATTCACAATGGGCAAGACATGGAAACAACAAAAGTGCCATTCTATAGACAATTGGTTAAAGAAGAAAATAAGAAAAGAAGAAATACTGCCATTTGTGACAACATGGATGGATCTTGAGATTATCATGCTAAGCGAAATAGATCAGTCAGAAAAAGGTAAGAACCATGTGATTTCTCTCGTATGTGGGATATAAAACTGAAAGCAAAAAACAAGCAAGACAAACAGAGACTCATGGACAGGGACAGCAGATTAGTGGTTACCAGAGGGAAGTTCATTTATTTTCATTACTAAGTATACACAATGACTTATTGATCTATTCTTTTGTTGATGAATAGTTGGGCTGGCTCCACTTTTGTTTATAATAAACAGTGCTGCTATGAACATTTATGTACATGTAATGTGCTGCAAATGGGGAGGTTTTTTAAAAATTTGTCACCTTTTTGCAACTCTGGTCAGTAAATGACTGAAAGGACTGTGAGTATTGATTTTAGAGTCACAAATTTTAAAGTGTAGGTGTAATGTAAAAAGAAGTATTTTTGTAGAGACTGTAGTAATGGAAATGCTGGGCCATCGGATATGTATGTTATCAAATTTATTTGATAAAACAGACCTGTTTTAAAAATGGTCTTATTGAATTATATACCTGTCAGCAATTCATGAGTCTTTTTATCACTCTGCATCTTTTTCTCACTCTAGCAAAGTTTGGCTTTGTTTTCAAACCAGCCCCCCATTTACTGGGTGTATTGTGCAGTCCCATTGTGGCCTTAACTTGCTTTTTATTAATAATAACAAACAGATTAAACACTTTTTCATATATTTAGTGACCATTCACTTTTAATATTTTGTGAATACTATTTTTCTGTTGTGTCGTCAGTCTTTTTCTAAATTATTTTGCAGTTCTTTTTATATGTTGAATACTAGTGCTTTCTGGTTACATATGTTGTAAATACTTTCTCCCACTTAATAATATATCTTCCCTTTTCAATAACTTTTTTTTTCTTTTTAATGATCTCTTTGGCTAAACATTCATTCTAAATTTTAATATAATTGAGTTGAGCAATATTATTTTTGATGGCTCATATTTTATATCTTTCCAAAATATATTGTCCTCCTCCACAATCATGAGGATGTCCTTCTATATTGTTTTAAATAGTTTGTTTGTTGTTTTTCCTTTTATATTGAGGTGTATTCTTTTGTGTAAGATCTGAGGTAGAGGTCCAGTGGTATTTTCTGCCATATGTGTTATCAATTTTCTCAGCTTCATAATTCTAAACACCATCTTTGACCCCTCCTTTGCAGTGCCTTATTCGAGGTCCATGTATGTGTGGGGGTATCTTTCTGTACTTAGGTTTTGTAGGCCATTCTCAATTCTGTTATATCAAGAAAACAACCATATAGAATATATAACAAAATGAGGATGGCTGTGTTCCAATTAAACATGGCTTTAAAAAAAAAAAAAACAGGGCCGTATGTTATTCGTAGACTATAATTTGCCGACTCCTCATCTTGGCAAATGTCCAGTAAGAAGTAGGTGGTAAATTAGGGCATTTACCATGCAACATTCTGTAACAACCCCCCAAGGCTCTATCCACGGTTTTACAGCTCCCTCCTTTTACACAAGTCATATTTAAACTGGTTTGGGGAATGTCCCGACCCGCGGGACCTAGTTATTCGTGGGGGGGGGGGAGCGAGGAGGATCCAACCTGAAAAGAAAATGGGCGAGAAAAAGGAGCGGAGGCAAGACAAAGTTCTGATCAAGCCTCGTTTATTGTAGGTAGGGGTAGAGTATATAAAGGGGAGGATTTGCATAATCACGATATCCATTTGCCTTGGATATTGAACCGCAGAACATTCCATTTCCTTATATGACCCAAAAATGCAGAAGGGTCCAGGGAGGGGAGGGGGCTGCAAGGTCAGATTAGTTTAAGCAAATGGCTCAAGGGGCCCAGGGCAAGTCAGGGCATGTCAGGGCAACTGACTTTAGGCTGTCTATCCTATCAGATAGCACAGGGCGAGGCAGATTCTGTCCCAAGGCAAAGTTGCCTAGATCTCAGGTATGAGAGCCTTGATAAGAACGGCTCCCGACAGGGGAAGAAATTATCTGCCTTCAATTTCTCCCATCTTTTCTCTCTATCATCTTGAGATATCCATGCTTTCATTCTAACAGGAAGTTGGTGACAAAGCAACATTGACATGCCTTTGAGGACCCACTTTTTGTCTCGAAGCCACACCTATTTCCTTTTTTCTGCTCTATACTTACCTAACTGTGACCCACATTTATTCCTCCTTTCTTCTGCATACATGGCCCAGAGAGTACATGATTTTTTGGACCAGTGCTAAGTGAGCATGATCGCCAACATCTGAGAATGTACATTCAGATACTGTCTGGAGCAAAACACCTCTTGGAACCCTCTGCTCAGAAGTAGGGAGCACGGGAACTCTGGAATCATTTTGGACATGTTTTCCAACTGTGACACTCACAGAAAGGAGAATTTCCTGCATTCTAATGTCCTTTCATTTCTAGCTCTTTCTGACTTGGCCTTTCATCCTTTTTCTCCCCCCAAGCACTTACTTGTTCTGCCCTTCTCATAGCATTATGGAATACAGTAGCATTTGTGGCACTGAAATGCAACTTTCAGTGGCATGGAAACCTTGAGACTCCATCTGGGTTTCTTTCCCCACTGGGAAAGAAACACCAGTGGCCTAGGTATCTCCTTTGAACACAATAATCTCTTTTTGATTTAAAATGGCAGAGTTTGCCATTTTAGAAGCCTGTTTCTGTGCCACTTGCCAAGATGAATAAATCAAAATTGGGAAGTTTCTTGGTTCAAAGTTTCTCAAAGCCAAGTCTTTATCAGAGAGACAGTGGGAATGGGAACTTCAATAGTTTATCTCTAGTGCTTTACTAAACAACCCTGAGAGAAAAGTTGCTTTTTGTTTTCTGCTTTTGTTTTGCCTTTGTGTTTTAAGAGAATGAGGAAGAAATATTTTCTCAGGTCCTCAGTCTGGTTCTCACACCATCCTTTCTAATTTGTAGTTTTTGTTCTTTTTATAGTACTGCATTTGACAAATTTTATAAAATCAAATATTCTATTAATATCAACTTTTTGCAATTAAAAATTATTCAGTGATTTTAGTTGAATATGTAAATTTCCACTAATTTTAAATGTTGTTTAAAGTGCCTCCCCAATGGAAGACAGAAAGTTTATTTTATTCAACAAGTTATAACTGATACAATTTTCTTAAGTTGTTTTTAGGGGAAGATTTAACCCTGCTTTTAAGTCTAATTGATTAAGTCAGACTCATCAGATTATCCAGGATAATTGCTCTTACTGAAAGTCAACTAATTAAGGGCTTTGATTACATCTGAAAAATCTACTCTGAGCAACATCTTTGTAACTGGGGAGTTTAGTTCAACCACATTGACATCCAAAAAGTTGTCACAATTACAATCCTCAAATACTATTTTTCATTTTCCTAGTTCTTTCTTTTGTTTTCCTTTCCTTCTTTTTTTTTTTTTTTTAAATTTCTTCCCTCCCTTTTTTCTTTTCTCTCTTCTTTTACTCTTCTCATGAACTCGTGACTTATGTTCACTCATATTTCTGCTTCTCCTTTCTAGACAGATGATGGATTTCACTTCTGGCCCTCAGATAGTTGGACTGTATCCTGTGTCCAGTGCTGGCCAATGAAACATAAAGGTGTCACTGGTGAGAAATCACCTGCAATATAATGAACACAAACTCTGAGTTGTGTAGGTTGTAATCTAGAAGGGAAGATAAACTGTGAACCCATAAATTACGGACCAATGAGTCTAATTAATTCATAATAAATTCTAGAGAGATACAGAGTTCAGAGAAAGAAGATAGATTTGAGCCCAAATATAGGTGCAGCTCTAGCTGGGCAATGAAGTATAACAAAACAGAGTAGGGGCAGGGAAAGCATGATACCGTGAAACTCACCTGCTTTCAATTCCTTTTATTTTAAAGAATTTTAAGTGTGCTTATTTCTTCACATTTTCTGTGTACCTAGTTTGCTCCAGATGTTATTCTAAGACTCCCTAACCTCCTAGAGATTATAAAATAATAAAAAAAAATAAGTGTATAATTACAGATTGTGATAAGTATTAAGTAACAAGTCACTGAGGTGGTGAAAACTTTTCCAACCTATTTTAGATGAGGTTCAGAGAAGGCCTTCTGAAGAGATGGCATGAAAACTACAACCGAGTGAGGAGACATCTGCTGTGTTAAGAGGCAAGGGAGAGAATCAACACATTGGCCATTAAGTGGAAGACTGTGATATCTGTAAGCCAATGCAACTGAAAAATAGAAAGAAAGACAAAGACTAGTATAAGTGAGGTAGAGACACAGGATACTATCATATTTACTTAGAATTGTATAGGCCACAGAAGCCATGGTAAAGATACTAATTTTTAAATGTGAAAGGAGTCTGGGCGACCTAATATATGATGATTCTGTCTCCGAACATCCATTTCCATTTATTTAAAATAAAAATAATTCCCCCAAATCAATATAAGAATTAAATAAAACAAGGCATGTAAAAATCTTGGCATTGTACTGAGCATTCAAAACATAAAAACCAAAAAAACTCAGTAACAGGACCTCATTGTTTTTCTTAGTAAACATGATCTTTTATAATTCTAAGGTAATTGAAAGGAGAAAGTTGACCTAATTTGTGTAGACGACTTAATTGAGAGATTTTCACAAATACCTTAACACTAAAATATTTCTGTGTTTTAACTACTCCTTTTCAGTCACCGTAGCATCACATACAAAGCACACAAATAAGCTGAATTTTTCATGTCCTTTATCTCAACTGACATTCAGTGATTTACAAGATACAATCGTTTCCACATTATTATTTGTAAAGAAAGTTACCTAAATTTTATGGATGACTGAGGTTTATTGACTGAACATGGGAAAGACATAAAAGTGTGTGGAATAAAAGCTGAATACTAAATTACTTGGGCAACGAATAAAAAGGAAGAAAAGAAAAACACTATACAAATATATGACATTTTACAATGTTTAAAGATATTGTGGCTAGAAGAAAAATATTAGAGAATGGAGGAAGACATACTTGCAAATTTTCTGTTGGTCAGAGTTCATTTCTTATTGTCTTTTACAACTATATCTTCACAGAATACCATTATTATTTTCCAATAAGACTTTGCTGCAATCCACCATGGAATTTGGCAACTGACATTTAAATCCTCTCAGCCCTAGTTTCATTATATGCAAAATGAGAAAGTTGAATGAAATGATCTCTAATGTCATAAAAAATTAGGTCTCTCATTTCTTTAGTTCCCATCGAGATGTGTTAGGCTGCAGTTTAATTTGCAAAGTAATTTGACAGTCAATTCTCTTTGATAATATCTTATTGTTGGGGGAGTTAAAATAAAGATGGTGATCTTAAGTCATGGCTGAAAAAGCCAAATTTCTCTATGATCAAATACAATTGTTTCTTGTCCTTGTCATTCTGGTCTTCCTCCTCCTTATTTTTCTTCTTTTTTCCTCATTGTGATCATCACCAATTACAAAGCTCTACTAAAAATGGTCCATTGCATAGACAAAACTATAGTGCTAAACCATATCCTTTGGAAATGTATCATCTAAAACCAACAGCAGGGCACACTTTAGTGTCTTTAATATACAAAGGCAGGTCTAGATCTGGCTTTACTGAGACTCAAGAAATATCTGACTGGTCTACCACTAAATGATTCCATCCATTTCACAGCTCAGCTCAGATACAACTTACTACTAAAAGCCTTTAATCGTACCCCTAGTATCACTCTTGTTAGATTCTCCTTAAGGGAACCCCACTAGAAAAGGTAAAGATCATATATATCTTAGTCACCACTAGATTATCCTGATATAAATTCAAGCACAGAGTAGTTTCTTAATCAATATCTCAATAAGCAAATGTTTTACAAATGGAAATCACTGACTACACACACATTTAAGGTTACAGAGCCCCCAATGTAAGTGTTCTTAAATATTTGTAGAAATAAAATTGGCTATGAACTAGAAATCATACTTTTAGATTGTAGAGCCCACATGGGGTGAGGTAATATCTAGTCTTTCATGCTTCTGCTTATGCTATTGCCCACCTGAAATTGCTTCCCCTCAGTTAAATATTCTTTAAAAACCAAATCAAACACCCTTTGCTCAAGTACCTTAATGCTTCTCAAGCTTTAGTAGAATATCTATTTCACTTTTTTGAACCCTTATAGCACATTATTTAAGCTTGAAGGAGTCTTCTTAACATATTATAGCTAGTTAAAAACTCTTCTAGGGCATTTAAGGATATTTCTATAAATATTATCTATTATTATTATTATTATTATTATTATTATTATTAGTTTTGAAAGATATATTCCCAGAATGGAAAGAAAGCCCAAGTATATAGCCAGTTTCTAATAAACAGCTTTTGAATAAATAAATAAACTATTTTTTACTTCTGTTTTATCTTTTATCTATTCTACTTTCATACCTAAACTTTTCTTAAAGAAGGCACTGGACTACTTCATACCCCTTTTAAAACTTAGAAAATTTATACTAATAATTTGAATTAAATTTAAAGTAATGATTTTTGTTTTTAAATTTCTTGAGGATAGACTTTAAGTAACTTAAGCTTTATTTCTGTTATTTGCAACCAAGAACTCTTAGTAACCCAACTTTGTTTGATTCCAAAGGACAGAAATGCACAGTAATCAATCCAATGTGACCTCCTTCATGAGTTTTCCCAAAACTTCCCAGACAGATTTCCAGCAGCAATTAATACGTTCCTCTCTTCTGCACTTACAATGTTTTCATCTGTCATGATAGTTAGGCATATACATGTTTCTTCTCTCCTATTATTAACTTTACTTCCCTTGTTAATACTTTTTACAATACCTGATGTATTGCAGGCAGTCAATAAATATATGTTAAATGAATATACTACTGCTGATGAAACATGTCCCAGATTCTCTTCTAACCTGAAGAGAATATTTTACTTATTAAAGCTTAATACTTCTAATCTAATAAGTACGATAAACACTCCTGCACAGAAAAGCTTTTCTAAAATTTGTAACAGGTCAGAGAGAGATCTAATATTTTATTTATGTGACCAAATTTAATGAACTTTGCTGAAGAGATAATCTTACCAAATACATTCTAGACTTTTCTAAGATTACAAAGCAGTATTTTATCAAGCAGAACCTCATGTTTATATGAGTTTATTAAAGCTATCAACATTTTATGTAACATCTCCCTAAGTGTAAGTACAGTGCTAAGCTAGAAATTTTCTTGTCATGAATAGCGATAAAGAAAAACTTTTATCTTTAAATACAGTATTTTTTTGATAGAATTTTTGTGAATTCAAGCCTCAGCAAAACCCACTTACCATCAATATTATGTCAATATCCCAGCACTCTGAGTCCAATGGTTATTAACCATACAACATCATTTTCGACACGACTAGGTTATGGACTTATGTAGCTCCTGCTTGAATAGAGATAAGATTATCTTCCCATATTCTTGCAACAAAAAATGACTTCTTAACACCTGGAATTTGAGAGAATGGGAATAGACCATGATTCACATGGTGAGACTAACCAAGAGATCATTTTGGTGATAGGCACAGGGTAATAGGGGCATCAATGAGGTTTATAGTTTATCTCTGTGTATTGATATTAGATCTATTGCTATTGTATTAATTACTATATTTATTGGGATAATTAGACTTTATATAATTATACATGTATACTTCATCCTATTCTTATATTACTTATATATTTCATTCTATTTTTTATTTTCTCTCTTCATGAAAGCCCTAGATTCAGAGGCTAAAAACAAATGAGAAATACCCCACTCTTTCTTTTTGTTTAGACATTCTACATGTATGTGCACACTGCTTTTCCAAGTGTAGCCTACTTGTTACCTTGGGTCTTTTTGTCTTTAGAGAAATGAATAGCAGAGTACTGAACGACCTGTTCAAAATATTGTGAAACTTAAACCTCGCCCAAAGATACCAATGAATTTAGTGGGGGAAAAGAGATATTCACTTGGTTACCCCCTGGTTTCTACTTGCAAGTGCTAAATCCACCTTTTGAAGACTCTCCCAAGCTTTCTAAGGATTAAGATGGTTTTAAATTGCAAAAACACAAAAATGCAGTTAAATGTTACTTACATTATGCTTAAAATCAGAGAAAAATTCTCACAGATGGTTTCCAGAATCATCTTTTTCCTCCCCCTCTATAAACTTCTCCCCCTCCTTCTCCTTCTCCTTCTCCTTTATCTTCTGTTTATTCGTTTTCATTTTTTTCTCTTTTTTAACAATTTTGTTGAGGTACCAGTGATATACAAAAACCACATATATATAATGTATCCAATGAGCTCAGTAGAATGCAAACACACATATAACCACCACCAAAATCAAGGCAATAGAAAAATCTAACGCTTCCCAAAGTTTCTTTGTACCTCTGTTTAATGTTTTTTTTTTAATGTGGTAAGACTACTTACCATAAGATCTACTTGTCACAGATTTTGAAATGCACAGTACTGTATCATCACCTACAAGCACCCTTGAACTCACTCATCTTGCATAACTGAAACTTTATTATCATTGAACAACGTTCTATTTCTCTCAGCCTCCGGTGCCTGGCACCCATTACTGTGTTCTCCTTCTTGTATTCAAATCCACCAAAGATGCCACTAGAATAAGATGACCTTCCTTTTACCAGGACCCACCTCTGTTATAAAGTAATAGTACGGACAAATTATTTTTTTCAACTGTAATAGATGCCTGTCACTCACCTGTAAAATAGGGACAATAGTACTTACGAGTCTGTGTTCAGCATATATCAGATGTGATCATGTTTGTATAAAACACTGAGGACAGGGCTAGACATAATCCTGAAGTATTAAAAGGATTCTGACTATGACTAATCGCCTTGGAGATTTTTCTCCTCAAATATATTTTAGAAAACTTATATTACAACCCTCAGGTCTTAAACATAATTTCCAAGAATTTAATTCCCCAAATCAAGTATGAGTAATTTCCTCTTTGGCTGCACAGGATAGAGGGGACTTCTATTGTCTAGTGCCTCCTGTGTGTTTACTGATGGACAGTTAGTGTTTCAAGACTAAATTGTAGTTTTGACTACTGGCTCCTAGGGTCTTTGGGGAATGCTTTGCCTGAAAGATACTATACAAATATGAGATCTAAATCCACATTCTTCTCCTCTGCCTGTTAAAATCTGCAGTCTGTGGTCGCATCGGGTTACCTGCCCTCCAGTGAAGGTAAATAACAATCCGGATGTGCCCATATTCATGCAGAATGTGTACTTTCTAGTCGGTTAATTCATGCTCGCTGTAGCTGAAAGAGTGCCTGCTCTAGACAGCTTCCTTCTCTCCGGCCCTCAGGCCCAGAGACAGCTTAACGTTTTGTTTTCTTTGTCTACGCAAAATGAAGGCTTGCTAACTTAGCTCAGACTGTCACAACTCTATTTCTGAAAGAATCTATTCATTAGTCACTGAGCCAGTGTTAATGTGGGAATTTCCCAGAAGGTAGGGGGAAAAAAGCAGTGATTCTTTTCTTTTCCTATAGAGCCTGGGATCTGGCACTTACTAGATATGTGACTCTGGGGAAGTCACTGAACTTTTTGGGGCCCTAGATGTCCTCCTCATTATTTTTAAATAAGAGTAAAATTGCCCATTGAACAACTGTGGCACAACTAGAAACATTCTTTGTAATGTACTAAAGTATAGAAATGCAAAGTGTAGTTTTGCTTGCCAGAATTTCAAAAATAACAATGTGTTTCCATAGATTAAACTAGCAGATTTGAGAAAAACAGGGTGGTTAAGAAAAAAATTCAACTCTAGACTCTGAATTTAAAAAAAAAATCTAAAAATTTAAAACGATATGTCTACTTATCTAAAGCACACAATACGTATCACATTTATTACTTGATTACTTGATTCCTATTTTAATTTCCTTTCCCGAAAACACATTTTATTTTTTTTACTTATAAATGCATGAGTTATAGTAACAATTAGATGTGATTTTCACTCATCAAATGAACAAAAAATTTTACAAGCCAAAATGTCCAATATTGTCCCAAAATCAAATACTCTGAAATGATGGCTTTTAGAAATGAAAATTGATATCATCTGCCAGCAAGTAAATTTAGACATATGGATAAATATTCTTGTAATGATCATATTTTTTGATGTAGCAATTTTACTTCTAGGGCATTATTCATGGGCAAAAATTGAAGACATTTTAAAAGATTTAGCTATAAGGAGGGCGATCATAGCATTGTTTAGAATAGGAGAGTAAGAAAGACTATCAAAATTTTGAGAATTTTAAGATCAGTTAAGTAATGCAGTCCAAAAGGGACCCAATAATGATAGTTGTGACTAGTGTGTGTAAAGGAGAAAAAAAAGCAGGGGAATTGAAAACTTCTTGGGTGGTCAAGGAGAAACCTAGGAATTATGAAAAAGTAATTCCAGTTACAATGAGAAAGATTTATGAATTCACCTTCAGTAGCACATATGTGAGTGAATGCATGTGCACGTAGTAGTGGAGGGGTGGGGGAGATGCTGAAAATGTTTTCTTGAGTCAGAGTTATTTCTCTGAAAGAAAAATAGGATTGGATTGTGTTCACTAGATGAAATAAGTTGCATTATGTTAGTGAGACAGGTACGTTTCATGAGACAATGAGTCCTAATGCTTATGAGGTATACGATTTCAGGAACCTTAGGAAAATATAAAACACTTCTTAGAGTGGAAGTGCCCAGTAGGTGAGACATTAGTCGCTGATTCACCCCATGTCTGCCACAAAACCCACAGAGGCTGGACAGATGAAGTCATTAACTTGCAGAGAATTCTAGTAGCTCCTGAGTTGAAAACCTGAAAAATAAATAGTAAATAGGGAACTGGAATATTATTGTTTTCTGTAAGAAGGTATGGCACATCCCAGGTGAAGGTGAAATACAAAGATACCAAATGAGAAAGAAAATATCATGAGGCTACAGTCCTATAGGCCATGATAAATGAAGGGAGACGAAGACCAAGAGAGCAGCCATTTGAATCTCTTCTAAGGATTTAGATAATTAGTATTTTTAATTTGTTAGGTACAAAGTAATAAGATAATTAGACCAGAGGCATAATTTTGTATATTCTTCCTCTGTCCTCCTGAAATTATTTGAATCCTCAATAAAAGATTACTTAAACCATCATCAGAATCCTATGTAAATTTGGTTTAGAGAAGGTAAAGAAAGCAATCCTCAAAACTGATAAATGGTGACCACAACTTCTCCATAATTCCACAATGGACATGAGTCTCATTGTCAGTCAAAATATTTATAACTGGCATTTCTAATTGATAACAGGGATGATTTTACTATTGTTTGTTTTTATTTCTTTTTCTTATTATATTATTTGCCTAAATTTCTCTAATTACCATGTATAATATTATAATAAGAAAAAGATATGATCTCCACTGATGGTTAATTTTTCTTAAGGGTCATGTTCTCAGTCAAGGCCATGAGATAAAAAGATAATGTAGGAGAGAAGTCAGTGTACTTACTGTGTGGCAATCAAGAGTGAGGCCAGGAACATGGACAGAATGGTGGGGTCCTGCAGGAGACCAGTAATATTGCTAGTCACGGTAAGGTTTAAAATGGTTGTGTCCATGAGATGTGTGCCTGACTTAGGATCTTAGTTTAGAATCTACCTTCCTCAAGTTTTAAATGTTTGCCTTTTGTAAAATCTGCAATTTATCACAGGAAAATGCCCTGATATCCTTAAAGGCCTTCTCTTGTGGGCCATGTTTGGTTTCATACACCATCTGGCAAACAATTATTGGGACCTTGTATGGTGGATGTTTCTGCCAGCTACTAGTATGGCAGGAAACTGCCAAAAATCTTAATTTTAGTTAAGCTTTCTAGCAGAAAATGTGAGGCCTGAGAAGAAATATCATCAGCTCTCCTTATGCTCAGTTTTGTTCAAACCACTTGGTACCACCAGGATGCTCTAATAGTCTCGTAAACTGGGTCATTTACCTGCATCACCTCTCAGAGAAAGGTTCCAACTCCAGAGCCTGGCTTCTGTTTGGATTGATGCTGTTCTCTTCATTCCTACTTGGGATGAACAGGTTGTGGGTGTGGCAGAGGGGAGACCAGGTTATTTGGAAGTATTCAGTTTAAGACCCAGTTAAAAGTTTTTCCTCTATGTTATTCCAACATATGAACTCTACCCCTGGTAAAGATGTGGATGTTTAAGTGAGCTCTGCTTTTCCCCCAGGATTTATGGAGTTTTGAGAGGGGGAAGTGAGGTGAGCCACTTGCATTAAGAAAAGAGAAAATTCTTGAGTTGATTTCTCTATTCCTAGGGAAGATGGTAACAAGAATATGGCCGTATACCCCATGAAAAATAGAAATTGCCCATAGAGCTAGACTGTGTATATTTAAAGTAACAGAACAGACCCGTACAATAAATTTTCTAGTTTTGTTTTGTTTTGTTTTTTGAATGAACACTTCAAAATTCTATTGTTCAAGTTTTGGATATTTAATTTGCAAGCTTGCATATATGTCTTTGTCTCTTATGCACCTCTTATTTATTTTCTGCTATTAAAACAAAACAAAACAAAACAAAAACTTCTGACTGGATTGTTTTAAGGAATAAAAGAAAGAATCTTTGTTAGCTGCTACATAAAAGCTCATGATTGTAGTTTCATTAGAGTTCTCATTATTCGTACCTGGAGAATTTACTACTGATGCCCAGATGGTCCCAAAGCACGCTCTTTTGGAAAAGATCATGATTCTTAATGTTCTTTTATCAAAAACACATGACATGTGGCATGTATGACTTCTTCCATGCTTTATCTTGTTGACTGTCTCTTTATGTTAGATTAGAAGCTCTTTGAGAATAGGGATGTTTTTTGTTTTAATCCTGGCAAATGATAGACTCACAGCAAATATATGTTTAATAAGCAGATTAAAAATGTATTTGGATATACTATAATGAATATAATGTAATGGAATTAGGTAGAAAGTGCTCCGGAAACCAAAGCGGGGAATGATTAACTTGGCACAGAATAATCAGAGCAAGCTTAGATCTCATTTTGGGCTCAGTTTTATTCTAGGACTCAATGCCCTATGATTACAAAGGAAGCTCCCTCCTTTCCCAGGACTCGTAGTGGAGAAAGTGGTAAAGCATTCAGGGTGGACGTGGTCCTACGGTCACACTGGGCTATTTTCAGTATCCAGGAAGCAGCGTGAGCTCACCTTTTGGTTGGAAAAGCTGCCTCCATGATAAGAGAGGTGCCATGATTCCAGATAAGCATGGGGTGAAAGTCTATGAATAGAGTGAAAGAGAAACACAGAAACTAAAAAAAAGAAAGAAAGAAATTGGAAAAGTAGAAAAGAAGACAGGATATTTTGTGATTGCTGATAGAATAACAATTTTGAAATATGCACACACACACACAAACAGGTAAAAAAAAAGTTCTCTTGAACGTTTCAGTCTAAAAGGCTTGTGAAATGCAATTTTTTTAGAGGAGGTATGTTAAGCAGTCTTGCTCTGGGGACACTTGGTTAGAAAGAGGGTCCTCGGGGGAGAGCATGATACTTAGAAGACAAATTCTCATTATGCCATTGACTGGCCTTGAAAGCTTAGGCAAGTCACTTAGACTAAACCTTAGCATAGAGGCCAGTGAGAAAAATAAAAATAAGGTCGCAGGTATCAAGAGCATACTCTTTAAAACACTATAAAAATTGAACTATTATTGCTTTCCAAACAGTGCCATATAAAGGAAGCATTACATAGGTAGATACAAGTGGATAGAACTTTATTTTTAATATTGCACTTATGAGAAGTTAACTCTGAATATAAATTTGATTATCTGAAATAATAGGAGCTCAAATGAGAATTAGAGTACAGAGGACACATGTATTCAGTAGAATTGGTTGCTGTGGAAACCATTAACAAATGGAAATCTACAATAGAGGTCAAATTCTCATTGTTTTTATAAGCAAGGCCTGAACAATCGCTAGCATATTCTTTGTTGTTTTCTTCAGATTTGATTGCAGTAAATTTAGCCAAGAAGCCTTATCATATCGCAGTAATTTTTGCCAAAACAACCAAACTGCTGAATCAGCAGAAATTTTTTAATTATGTACTTTATTTGAAAAGGAAAAAAAGTGTATATGTGTGCTATAAGATAGGCTGTCAGGAAATTATTTAGTTATAATAAAATTCACCTAGTAAATCCAGATAACAGAGTCTTGGATTAAGGTTACTAATCAGAAAATTGAGCCATGTGCCCCTCAAGATCCTAAACTAGGGAATGTATGAAATTGTTCAGTATTCTCTAAAGCAGGAAAAAAATAGCAAATAGCTGAAATGGAAAGTAGATTCTGGCAAATGCTAAATGCACATTTTAAGTTTCTCCATAATTTACTGTAATCTTCATTATTTCAAATATTCTACTTACCATGTATATTAATTGATTTTTAAAAAATATTTTAATGTTAATAAATTTTTTTCTAACAGTGTATTGATTACTTCTTGGGCATTGGAACTGTGATAAAGATGGTTTTAGTGAAGCAGGATTTATTATTTGTTATAAAATGTCTAGTTAATTAGGTGACTTTGGTGGGAATAGAATTAAATTTTAAAAATATATCCTACTGAAATAAAACTCTACAATGCATTTTAATTTAGGAGATGGGATTAGCATTATATTCTAAGTTTACCTGTTATGGTAAAAAAAAAATTAACACAATCTTAGAGATTACATGTTCCTAAGAAATGATCTATACTGAAAGTGAAAAAAACTGAATACAATAATATATATGACAGAAAAAGAAACTCAATCACATATAAGGCAAGTTAAGAATCAGGAAATTTATTAGGAGGTTCTTTACTCAAACATAATGTTTTGAGATGACTGATACTTCAATTCATTTAGATCCCCATTCATCCAGGAGAACCTGCCTATATCAGGGACCGAGTCAAAATTACTTGAAGTCTGCACTGGGCTATATGAAATCTGGCACCTCAGTTGAGATGAGCTGGGGCTCAGTCATGCACCCCTCCCTACATGGCCTCTCCTTGGGTTATTTCAGAGCATGGTGGTCTCAAGATAGCCAGTCTTCTTACCTGTAAAAGTTTCCCCCAGATCATGTGTTCCAAAAAATCCAGGTGTAAATTTAAGGTATCTTAGGAACTAAGCTCAGAAATCATGCCTCATCATTTTCACAACATTCCATTTGTCAAAGAGAATTAAAGGGCCAGTGGAGATTCAAGGGGAGGAGACTACACACAGGTGTAAACACAGCAAGGATGGTTCATTAGGTACAGATTTAGAGATTGCCCAGTAGACTGTCCATACCACTTTATTAAACTGCTTTTTACAGATTATTGAAACACCTCTCCCTTCGTTTCACTTACAACATTGTTTTCAATTTAATTCAGAGATCTTTCAAAAAGTATGTGGCTATAATATTGCATGTTGAAAATATTTTTCTGCTCTTTGTTTCTTTTTTATCTTGCAAGCACTCTTTTGTTCATCGATTAATTTATTTATTAATCCAACAAACCCTTTTGTTGTAGTTTAGTGTTATAAAGATGAAAACTCAAAGATTTCTATTCCCAGGGTGATCTCAGTGTCAAATAAGGGATCAACATGCTAATAAAAAATTAGAGTTATTATAAGATAAAAAGAATTCTATTGTCCACATTGTCAGTAGTATGTAAGAAGCAATTTGAACAAAGAGATAAAGTTTCTAGATGATTGAGTGAAAGCTAAATTTCAGGAGCTTGAATTTTGGAAAAGGCTGGATTGAGGGTCAACAAATTATTGAAAAGCTACTATTGTGCTCCTGCCCTGTTAATCCTAAAATTCTCCATAAAGTGCTGAACTAATGAAAAGCCAAATACGATATCTGATAGATAGCAATAAGGGAAACAAATCTGCATATCATTGACTTGAGATTCAACCAAGACATAAAGCAAGATTCAAGAACATTGAAAGAAGAATGATGAATACGGAAATCATGAGACGACCCTTTAGTTGCCTCAGAATATAAAACTAAAGTTTGGACCATTTTTACCAGATCTTCAAGCGTTAGAGGGACTCCCGGACAATCACTGGTGTACAATATGGTGGAGGATATTCAGAGTATGAGGACACAACAAAGAGTGTCTCGGATTATTGTCACCTTATCCCAAGGGCACACCTTACCTGCCCATCTTATGTATATTAACATTCCACAAAACAGTTTTAGTTCAGTTTTTTTTTCTTGAAAACTACTATGTTTTGTCATAAAGTCAAATAAATCAAGTTACTCCAAGTACGTCTGTTCAAGTGCTTCTGAGTCAATGAGTACTGGAGTTGTCTAAGACCCTTATCTGTCCTTATAAAACAACACCCCACTGAGGAATATTTGAAGAAAGGCCACAGAAAGATTGAGAAGAAAGGAGACCAGGGAAAATGCTGACGTGAACTTTGAAAAAATAAACTATGTCTCACCATACAAAAATAAAAAAGGTACACATGCCAGACAGGCTGCAGGCTTATATATCTAATCCTTCTCATTTTGGATTTTCTAATAACATATTTCAACAGGATCCCAGGCAGAATAGGTATTTTGATCCTGGCAATATAACACACAATTCTTCCAATCCTTGCAGTCATTGACAATTCCAGGAAGGTCATAATTAAGCTGTTTTTTTTTTTAACTTAAAAAAATTTATTAGTAGTGTGTATGTGGAAGGAGTAGGTACAGAGGTACATGGATATGTAATGTCAACTATGCTTCTGGTATTTTTGGTAGGTATGAACACTCTTTTGTTTTTGGTTTGGTTTGCTTTGATTTTCCTACTTCGTTCCTATTCCTTAGCTCCATTTCTTCACAAGAGATGACTACTCGGATATATATATATATATATATATATATATATATATATATATATATATATATATTTATACATCCATGTTAGTATATGTTATATACATATAATGTATTATGTATATTATATATGTATAAATGTATATACATATGGATGTATACATAAACATGTAGGATAATTTTGGTATTTTATACATATATAATTTTTAATATACATGAATAGTGTTGTGATATGCATTTCTCATTTCTCACTCAGCAGTATATTTTTAGATCTATCACTGTATGTTCATCTGGCATCTCCAACCACTGCACATTTACCTATATCACAACCCTAATTTACATCCAAGTTCTCACTCCATAATTAATGCCACAGTGAACATATTTGTCTATTTCCTTTTAAGATTTTTGTCTTTGAATCAGGAGTGTTACTGCTGGACTTCAGGGATTATAAATATTGATTTATACTAAATTTTGTCAGACAGCTTACCAATCTGAGAGCTAAATTTTACCTGCAGTGCAAGAGATTACTTGTCTTTCCAAATACCTGCCAGTATGTGGTGGTAGCAAGCATCTTAATTTCTGTCCTTTGGAAAAAGGTAAATGATGTTTTACCCTCGCATTTTTTTTTCACTGTTGCATTTATTCCTTCGAGCACAGAGCCTAGAATTTAGTAGATGCTCATAAACATATATCAGGCAAATACTCATAACTGAAAGGTAAAACACTCCAATCAGAAATAATTAATTAATTATTTTATGGTGACATTGATTAACGAAATCCAATAAATTTCTGCTATATACTTCAATAATAAGGCATATATATGTTTACACTGTTTTCACCTCTCATAGTTAGATTTCTTTCTGTCACCACATATTTGACTCTCTTTACCCTACCTCCTCTCTCCTCCCCCACCCACTAGTATATTGTCCATTACCATGAATGAGTTGGTCCTGTTCATTTGTTGCTTTTATTTTTCAGTTACCAATGACATTCAAAAGAAACAAAACAAAAACCAGCTCCCAGATACAAAGATCATTTTGATAGTTGCCAGATTGGGGGTCAGGGTATGGATGGGTGAAAAAGGGAAGGGATTAAGAAATATAAATTGGTAGTTATAAAATAGTCACAGGGATGTAAAATATAGCATGAAGAATATAGTCAATAATATTGTAAAAACTATGTATGGCATCAGATGGGTACTAGATTTATCAGTGTGATTATTTCATGAGATACATAAATGGGTGGGGTTTTTTTGTTTGTTTGTTTTTTTGTTTTTTTTTGAATTTCAATATTCTAGAAAGTTACCTCTTTTGGAACCAAGTCTTGTGAGTTGTCTAGCAGAAAGGTCAATTTTATAAGAGGTCACTTGCCATATGGATCCAATGTTTTATATGTTGTTGACTTTCTTAACATCTTAACATTTCTGCTGGAAGTTTATTCTCGCTACATGAGATAGTTACGATTTAGTATCTGGTTTACTTGTGTGTGTAGTAGACACACTTTTTGGTTGTCTTCCTAATTCATGACCCACTTTTTTTTTTTTTTTTTTTTTGAGAAATATCTTCCCTAGTACTCACAGAAGCACAGCCATCCAGAAAGGTTGTTGTTTGTGATATGGGACGTTGCTCCTCTGGCTATCGCTCATTGGCCCAGGTATGGAGATATCATCTAAGCAAAGTATCTCCGTGATGGCCAAAGGTCTATCCTCAGACTTATACTTTGTATATTATGGGGACAGAAGGGAACTCAGAGAAAAGCCCCAGAATTCCCTCTTCTTCCAGTTGTAGAGAGAAACTAACAGGGGGAAGGAGTAAAGAGTCTACCTCAGCAGGATATGGGTCCCACGAAGAACTCTTTAAATCTTCTTCCAACTGGGAGCAAGAACATACTTCTGCACACATGTGGCAGCCTCAGCGTGGCAAGAGCAAGTGTCTCTGCTGCCAGAGCTGTCCCAGAGAATCAATGGAGTGCTTTTTTCCCTATGAGGCTAACAGCGTAGCTGTGCTTATAACAACTGCCACTAGATAGAGTCTAAATTCACACTGCTAGTCATGCTAAATATTAAGCATGAATATTAAGGGTCTGGTTATGGTAATCAGCTTCTACTAATTCAGCCAATATTCAGACAGTCATCCACAGGAGAGTCATGACTGACTAAGTGTAAAGTTGGGAAAGCTGGGTTGAAAGAATTTTAGCTCAGTTTCCTCAGGATGAATTAAATTAATTAGATTCTGCCGTTGGAGTTTAGAATCAGCATTTCCGGTTTTAATTAGTCTTCACATACAGTGTGACTTCGGAAAAAGACATATGAATTAAGAAGCCACAGAGTGTCCAAGTTCAGCAGAGGACACAGAAAAGAGAAAACTAGCTTTAGAGAGAGAGAGCCCACCTAAACTCATAAGCAATGGCAAATGTCTTGGCCAGTTTGTCAGGGAGCCTAGAAGGGGAAGAATGGAAAAATCAGAAGGAAAGCAGTCTGGAGCACAGGCATTTGGATGTATCTGTGGGGGCAGTCACAACGTATGGAGGTCTTCATATCACAAGATAAAGCCACCAGAGGGCAAGAACTATTAAACAGAAATGACCAAGTCGCTGTAATGACTGAACCTGTTGCAGACTAAACTTGCCATCCGTGTCACTGGCCACCTCAGTGCTGGCACAATGGGCATATGAACTATTGGGGCAGGGAAGGAGGTTAGGCGTGTGCCCCAAAACATGAGCTCCCATTCACAAAAAGTTGATTGAGCTTTTTGTCCCTGGCAAATGTCCAACCTGTCAGCAGCAGAGACCAGTGCAGTCTCTCCAATACTGTCTTTGCATCATCCCTTCGGAGGCCACTCTCCTTCTGAGGGCAAGTTGACTGCATTGAGTATCCTCCACCATAGAAGGAGTGATGATTCATGCCATCGATGGAGCAGGTACACATTCTGAATATCCAGTTGCCTTTCCTACCCTTAGTTTACATTCGCTACCCTCAGGGCTTCCCCCAACATTATTTCAGGGCTTGCATAGTATTTGAAACACCAACACAGAATCCATGTGTTATTGTAACAGACCATAGGATACATTTTACAACAATAAAGGAGAGGCAATGAGCACTTGACAATAAGATCCAATGTTTCTATCACCTATTGCACTGCCTATAAGTCTTTGGCCTGACAGATGTGGAATAGCTGTTGAAAGTATAGATGAAATATGAGAGATAATGCCTCATGAGGACTGGAATCTTCCTCTTAAATTCATATATACATTAACTTAATATAGTATTCCCTATAACACATAGGTCTGGGAACCAAGGTGTGGAAGTAGGAATGGACACATTTATCACTATTCTAATGACTTGCTTAAGGAATAGTTTGTGTTTTCTATACCCACAAGTTTGTATTTCTGGGTTTAGAGGTCTTGGTTCCTATAGGAGAAATGTTTCTAAGAGGCGAGATAGCTGGAGTCCTATTTCAATTTAAGCTATAGATGCTGCCTGGGTGTTCTGGGCATTCCTCAGCCTAAAAGAATAGCACAGAAGAGAAGTCATCATCCTAGCAAGAATGTCTGCAATGGAATTGTTTCATTTCAGTGTCATTTGTCACACTTCTGGCCAGTTTTTATGACATATGAAGGAAGGCAGTAGTTACAGCTTGAGAATGCTGTAAGAAAGTTTATTGAGAGAGCAGGGTTAGAGTTTGTCCTCCTACACTTGCTTATCTGTGTTATCTCCATCAAAACAGCAGCCAGTATCCTAAGAGGAGCTGCTCTAGAACTTTTTGAAGAGGTAAATCTAGATGATGCAAACAGTAGACTGTAGTGGACTCTGCACATTCCCAGATCCAGCCTGCAGGATTCGTGCACCTGTCCCCCAGAGGCTGGGAGGGCAGCTGAAAGACAGACTTTATCTGTTCACTCTTTCTGGAAGTTGCCCTGGCTTAAAAAAAGCTACCTCATATCTCCTTCCCGGAGGCAGCCTGCATATCATGATGGCCCGATGTAGGAATATAAATCACCCTCATCCCAACTCAGGAGGATCAGCAGTAATAATTCAATCTTCAGAGCTCCTCATGGGTTTGGCTGAGGCCTTCAGTGAGATTGCATCAGTGTCCAACCTCACCTTCTGCTCAGTTATGCCACCTTTCCTTCTCAAAGTTTAATCCTCTGAGCACTCTAATAACATTCCTACATGCTAATCTCAGAGTTTGCATCCCCAGGAACCAGATAGTAGCCAATAATCAATCAATCAATAAACACACATAAACAAACAAACAAACAAACAAATGTTTAAGTGCTTTTAAAAAATATGTCAAAATCCCTACTCTGCTGGAGAATAACCATATCAAAATATTTTCTATTTAAAAAAACAAAACAAACACAAAACCCTCCAAACTATATGTTATGGACTTTTCTTCTATAGAACTACCTCAAAAAGTCCTTTCAATATTTTGTTATCTTTTGAAATCAATTGCTGGTATCTGTGTAAAATATAAAAGAAAGGGTGGGAGAAGAAATAAAAAATTGATTGAAATGTGTACTAACTATACTGTAGGTAATATATTATCCCATGCGATCTTTGTAACAGTTGCATGAAGTAGATATTGAATTCATTGTGTAAATATCTCACAGATAGTTATATTGTAAATGCAAAGAAGCTTAAATTTTAGACCTGTAAGATTTCCAAGATTTTTGCAGTTTCCGTACACTATGCGTTTGGTTGTAAATGTGAATTTGGTAAAGTGTGGTGTTTAAAAATTGCTTTTTTAGGAGAGGGACTCACAGATTATATAAATTTCAGGCCCCACAAAACCTGGATTTTCCTCTGGCGCTGTTTATTGCTTTGGATTTTTTCATGTTGGCCCTACACTCGGTGCAAATTGGCCACTGCTTTAAGTGAGAGCCAGCATTAATTTTACTCCACTGATTTTTCCTGTCATTTGATCAAAGTTTTGGGTAAAGGCTTAATTTCTTTCATTGGGTTTGGATGGCTATTCCTCTAAGGCTTTCATTAATTTTTAGGACAAAAATACTGGGGCTTTTTATGATCAAGATTTTTAGGTTTTCTGCCTCAATTTTTTTTTTAAACCTCATTACTATGCTGGAGCACGTTGATAGAATGTGAAGAAAATTGGCCTGTGCACCAAAGAAATGCTTCAATAACTTTCCTTTGACCTTCCGGGTATGGGAGCAAGACTTGAAAGCGCTTCTCTGAGCATCGGTCTCACCCACGTGAGAAGCCACAGTTTTCATCCACATCTCTCTTGCAACACTGTTTGCTCTTGGAAGCTTTATTTTCCGGCCCAAGAATTTCCCCTGTCACTTATCACTAGGGCATGTTGTCATTTCCACATAAAGTTACCACATTGATCGTAACCATAGTAATGAAAGCTGAGGAGAAATCTCTGAATATAAAATAGATGAATTTTTTTTTTAAGTTTCCAAAATTAATCATAATCCACATCACATTTCTTTTAAAGCAGGTATGCATTGGGACCAGCTTCCAGGTGAGAAAGACATGAGGATGGATATAATGAGAATATTGTTGAATTTATAAAATAAAATTTTAATGACTTTCAGTTAAAATTGGTGTGGACTCATGGTTATCCAGGTTTTAAACAGATGACATAAAATACCTGGTTGGACAGAATTCCTTTTTTATAAGTGTCTGCTTTTACAGTACAGGGATGTGGCTTAACACACTTTTTTTTTTAACAAACTTTAAAAAAATTTCTTTTTTTGTTGGGGACATTTGGGAGAACATTATCTACTGAATGTTTAATCATAGCTACTGTTCATCTGCAGACCCCCTCCAGCTTGCTTTAGTTGCTGTGATCAACTCACATTGGAGCTGGGCTCATCTCTGTCATTTGAACCCACAGCTAACACATTTAAAGGTAATCTTAAACAATACAGGTTTGGGTTTCCTGACCTGGCATCCACTGACCCTGGTCCAACAACAAACAGACAGCTACGTCTCAGTAAAACCTTGCAAATTGAATCCAAAACCACATATATCTGTGCATTTTTTCTTAAACATCTATGAAACAGTTAATCTACTTAAAATTATTTATATTAATTCAATACTTAAGCAGTATGAAGATGACTCATTTTCTCTTTTTCTAAAGACCACAATGCTTTGGTGTTGGTGCCAAAATTCAGACAGACACAGTTTATTAGCTCAGAGAAAAATAGTTTTATCTCTTAAGCACATTTTAGTTGAAATTTAAAAATTGATTGTCACCGTTATTTCCCACAGAAATGCCCAGCTTCAAAGGTTGTGCCCCTGTGAGGTGGGTAGAAACATATTCTCCCGGGGGACAATACATTTCTCAACACAGATTTATCCCTTTAATCCACTCTAAATCAAGCAGTCTTAGCTTTTTGTTTTTAGACTTTATAAGACATAATATGTATAGAAAGATGAGCATGGCAAAGGTTATGAAAACACACAATGAGAGTGAACCCCACTGGAAAATACATTTTCTGTCTCGTGGCTTCATAGTCTTTATTGCACTTACCCCAGAGGCAGACATTATTTTTGGACAGGGTCATTCTATGATCTTATCTCATACTCCAATCCCAATAAATTTTAATGACAAGAAATCCAAACACTTACCAAGACAAAACAAACTGCATAATAGAACAATGGAAATGGATATTATACGAGAAAGCAAAAATCCAACACTCTCCTCTTGGTCAAATAGAGAAAAAAGTGGGTTCACTCAGTGAGATAAGCTTGTAGACTAAGACTAAATATTTGTAAGATATCCATTCTCTCCAAGTTAATTTATAAATGTAATATAATCCCATTTAAAATGCCAATAGGATGTTTTAGCTGAATGGATTCTGATTACTTTTAATTTCATAAAAGTAAAATAACATGATACGTAATTGTTTTTCCTTACAAGGGAAGCCTTCAAATTTATCTTTCTATTTTTTTTTAAAGCATAGCATCTTATGTTTTACTGAGTATTGTCTATTGGTTGCAGCACTTCAATAAATTAAAGGTTTGGTAATTTCTCTCAAATGAAAGTAATTTTTCTCCTATTCTTTGACCCCAGGAGCAATTTTTGTCTACCTTTCTTTCAGCATGTCCTACTCTTTACTAAGGTTATATATTTCACCTCCCTGCTCTACTATAAACTCTATGATGGCAATGTCTATATTCTCATCTTAGCCTTTGTCATCTGCTCCAAGTGGGCTGACATCTCCTGGGTCACCATTGCCTTTTCTTTAAGAATGTCCTCTTGCAGTTTGCTTCCTAAGCTCTAGCTCTGTGATAGACCTTGTGTTTTCATCCCAAGCATAAACGTTTTCCAAAACTCAGTCCCCAAAGAATGCTTTTCAGTTGACTGAAAGTGCCAAAAGGCAGAGGTGTGGTTTTCAGAGCATTCCCCCAGCTCCCTTGCTTTGCAAAACTTTGCTGCCTTCCCGTTAGAGATCTGGCTGTGCCAAGCAGGCAGAGCTGTGCAGCCCCAACTCCTCACCTTCCAAATGATATCAGTTTTCAGCAAGTCTCTTGCTGCCATGAGGAAGCAGAGACTGTCATCTTATTGCTTCTCCCAGATAAAGCCAGAAATACATCTACAGTGTGATGTCCCAGGGTGTGCTCTGTGGACTGGTACGCTCAGTGGTAAGGAACAACATGTGCTCATGCCTGGTGATGACTTCTTCTTCCTTATGATGTTCTCATTTCTTCAACTCTGTTCTGTTGCCTTCCAATTTTGCTTGGCAATTCTAGACCATCTCTAAGTTTTTTCTTTTCATGATTGAAATTAAAGGAGAAAAGTGTCATAATATTTAAGTTCTAATTAATTAATTAAGTTCTTTCTTTCACTGATTTAAGAAATTTTTATTGAGCCAACTCCATGTATAGAGTTTAGGGAACTCATCTGTAGGGGAGGAAAACTTTTGCCTTCTGGCTGGTCTAATAATTACATTGACATAAGACAGGTTAACAAGAGAAAAACAAATTAAATTTCATATATACAGAAACTCATAAAATACAAGAGTCAAAAAGTGACCAAACCAGGCATCTTTTATATCTTTTAGACAAAGAAACAATACATTTGTGAAGAACTGACAAAACAAAAGGGTTTGGTCTTGAGATAGTAAATTAATAAAGAAGTAATAAGCTTTATATATATATAGACTTCTGGGCCCTAAATTAGCTGTCTCTGGTGATAAGGATGTCTTCTACCTTCCTATATAGGAAGGGTGCTTACACGTGCGAGATTTATTTCCTGAGGGTTATAAAAAGTAGGGTCAGAGTATCCTTCTTGCATTGGCTTTTTCTTAAGTAACTTTAATTTAAAAGAATCAGTATGCCAAAGTGGCATATTTTGGGGTGGCATATTCTGCTCCCTTCACTTACCAGTTGCAATGTCAATGTAAAACAATCCCTGACCCAGAGTGCATGTCTATATAATCCCTAGTGATTTGTGATAAATAATTATAGTGAGCTCTCTCAGTCCTATTCCAACATACGATCAAAGCCATTATCTAAACTGAGAAATAGAGAGCTTAACATTTTCTCTAGGACTCTAAGACTTTACGTGCGTTGTTCAGTTTAACATATTTGTAATATGTAGCTGAACTAAAAAACATGTACATTTTATTAATGAGTATCAACATAGTCTACCATTTTGTTTAGTACAAAAGAACAATTTTTACTGATGATTAATGGTTTTCAAATTCTAGTTAGTGCCTAAAACTACCCCCCCATACACACACATACACAAAGGATAATCACATTAAGTACCAATATTTATAAATTGATTGTGAAGACAAGAGCCAAACTACTTATTTTTTAATCATCTTACAATGTAGAGCATCTGTTACCTACATGAAACTCTAAGATTCTACTCTGAATTTTACCCCAGGTCTCTAGGGGTTTCACAATGCAAATCTACAGAGCATAACGACTATCAAATTATACCACCTGCAGCATTACCCTAAAACATATTCAAAAGAAAGGAATGGCATCAATATCAGCAATGATAATATTAATATTAACTAAAATTTATTGTTTGTTTTTGCATGGAGACTAATACTGCATTTAAGCACTTTATTGTAGTATCATCACATTTAATTTTCATAATGACCTCTCTAGGATGTGGGCTCCATTTTTACATCTTTGGTAGATCACTAAGATAATACAGCTTTTAAAGAATGGTGTGAATAGATATAATGATGATAGTGCTGATGAAGAAATTAACAAATTGAGTGCCTGTTATGTGACAAGCAATCTTCTAATTATTTTACCTGTTTTAATTTCATTAATCCACAATTACTTTTTGAGGCATTTGTATTAAATCTTTGTTTTGTGGGTGCAAAAACGAAAGCATCAAGATTTTATATTCAGTGTCCAATATCACTCAACAACGTGGAGGTGAGAATTTAATTGGAAATCCATCAGTTTGACACCAGAATTTGTACTTTTAATAACTACGCTATCCTGCCTCAAAATTTAAGAGTACAGAGTTGAAAAGAGCAAAATAAATGATGAAAAAGTAAAAGAAGATAATAGACACAAAAGTTTGTGTATAATGTAGTGCAAGAAAGCAAAAATTCAAGCAATACCTTAAAAGAACAGTAGAGAAGTAATGTTTTTTCTAATGGTTGTTGTTGATTATTCAGCATAGGCGATAGTGTGCACGTTTCAAGGTAGAGTGGAAAAAGGCCATACAAAGGGAATAACCAAAGCAAGAGGAGAGAGGATAACATTGGATACAGAAGAGAAAATGGGGCAGCATGTGGCAATAAAGCCTTACTGGGATGGCAGAGAGGTCGTAAGAGAGGATATGAACATATGTCAAATCACTGAAGACAAAAGAGAAACCAATTTATACTTGGTGAACCCAATAAATATAGGTAAGAGAGTCCTGAAAACTTATTCTACTCTTACAAAAAATCTACTGAAACATACCAGCCAGTTTTTAGCCTTAGCAGGCACAGTATAGTGACTGAAAGTGATCCTTTGATGAATGATTGTAGATATAATTTTTTGGAGGGGAAGAGGGAGATACAATTTTTAATTCAAAGCTCTTTGTACAGGCCTGCAGTCACTGGATTTGAAGCCATAATAAATCGAATTAACAGTGAACAAAAGTCAGAGCAGGCCATTGACGTTTATTTTCAAAATTATTGATTGATTGATTGATTGATTGATTGATTTTGATTGATTGCTTTTTCTACTGTTATTCTCTTGAGTGAGTTAAATGGATAGCAGAGACAACTATTTTCTCCGAAGTGTTTGTGTAACAGACATTTCCAATTTCAGAATTCTGTTGACGAAAGTTTTATAATAAGTAAAATCACAGACAACTGAAATAATTTGCCAAGATCACTCAGCCAGACTGTGATTGGCTATTAATGTACAGCTCTCAAGATACACTTATTTTAGATGCCTAAGCAAGAGAGTGTGGGTAGAAAGAAGAAAAATAATGATCAGTCTTCATTTTTTAGATTCCTTCATTGTGTGTTCAGTGTATGCTTGTATTTGCTCATTTAACATATTGAAACACCTACTTGGTGCCAGATCTTCTCTTGGCAGTTGGAAATTACTGTGTTCTAAGTTTGAAACCTGGGTATGGCTGGCTTGCCCTGAAAAGTTACCAGCACTGCTGTGGTGATGATAATAGTTACACATAAAGGCGGTAACGTAATACAGTGCCTCAAGAATTTCAGCATTAGAATCAGCCAACACAGTTTTACAGGACCTATAAATTTGCCTCCTTGTTTCAATTTAAATGTCTTACTCAGAAACTGGAAACTGACATAGCAATGTCTGTCAGATAGAATGGCTTTGAAATACGCATTTCGTAAGAGTTCCAGTAGCTGATTCTAATTACCTGCAAACAGTGCCCTTTTTGGCATTTAAATAAAATATGTCAGAGCACAAAGAAGACAGGTTACTCATTAGAGTTGGAAGGTCTGTTGAACCCAGAGCACCAGTGAGGTAACAACGAAATCAAAGAAAATTCATGATGGTTTATAGTGAAGATGTGCCTGAGCAAAGAGAAGACCACAACTATACGCAAGAGTATTACAAAGCAATATTTTATTTATGCTGTGTAGAGGCTGGTATGCAAGACCTCACACAAATTCATATGGAGTAGTAAATAATGACATCTTAAATTTATTGATCTCACCTCCTACTGACTCAAGATATTTTCATCTTGTTTATCCAATTTTATTGAGATATAATTGACACATGACATTATATAAGTTTAAAGTGTACAACATAGTATTCGATATATGTGTGTATTGTGAAGTGATTACCACAATAAGTTTAGTTAACATCTATCACCTCACATAGTAACAATCTTTTCTCCTTGAAAAGAGAATTTTTAAGATCAATTCTCTTAGCAACTCTTAAATATACAAAACAGTATTGTTAGCTATAGTAATCAGGTTACACATTATATCCCCAGAAATTATTTATCTTATAACTAGAATATTTTTAAAAAATGCATCATTGCTTATATTTCAATCATCAAATGATTTTTCTAAAGTAGCATTTCTCAAAATGTAGCATGAAGGTCACCAATATTGGGAATATGTTGATGTATAGAAAAAAAAAAACAGTGGCAATTTCTGAAGTGCACTCTAGATCTTTCTAATTCAAGTTTCTGTGGTGGTGATTGAAAAGTTGCATTTAACCACAAAATTTAGAGAATCATTGTATTTTTAACTTGGAGTTACAAAATATATGATCTTAGGAAGATTTACGTTCTTATACAAATTTTTGAGTATGTACATATTTCTGGTTTTTTTTAAGAAGATTTATAGTTCTTTTGAATTAATCTGTGATTATAAGATAATTAAAATGAAACTTAAACTCTGAGCCATAAGCTCACAGTTCTAACTATCTACTTCTGTTTTTTATTATTGTTGTTATTGTTGCTGTTGTTTACTCTAACTCATTTTAGCAATAACCTGATTTAATCTAGGGAGTTGGAAACGGTTCCCTGAAGAAATGATGTTAGACAAAAGGAAGCAATGATTGTAGTAAAAGAAAAAAAAGAGACCAGAGAAGATGAAGCATCAAAAGTCAGGAAGGCAGCGCTGTGAGCTGCGGCTAGAGAAGTGGGCCTAACCAGACTATTTGTGATTTCATAGCATGTTTCAGTTTCTTCTGAGAAGCCATTGAAGTGTTTTCCTCAGAGACATTTATTTAAGGGTTCAATTTGTTTAACTCTGGGGCGGGGGGGGGGGGAACCTGTTATCACATTGTAACATGTTAAAGGAAGGCAAATGTGAATGAATATATGAGAAACAATTAGAAGAAACAAATTTAGTACTCTACACAAGTAATGGTTATAATTTGAATTAGGAAATATATGAAATATATGCATATAATTATTCCACCTCATAGGAGAAAGAAATCAAAGTACAATAGAAATTATTAGGTTCTGGTGGATTGTATATAGAGAATGAGGGAGAGAAAAGTATCAACTTTCATTGCTGGATTTTGGGCTCATTCAGTTAGAGTGAATGCAGTGCCTTTGCCAACATGAGGAACCTTAAGGGAGAGGGAGTTCCGTGGTATGGAAAGTAGAATGAGGTGCTTAATCCCAGATATGTTGAGTTTTAGATTCTTTTGAAAAAAAAAATAAAAAGTCCACCTTTTATAGGCAGTTGAAATATATGTCTGGAATTCGAAGAAGACATCAGAATGAAAGGTATATGATTTGGAAAATATCTGCACCCCAACTTCATCTTAATCATACCTCATTAATCACACTGGGCCCCAAAGTGTCCAGTTATTCCCCTATCTCACTGGCAGAGTTTCTCACAAAAACTTTTACCTAAAGAAATGCTTTTGCTAAATAAAAATCCATATTCTTTCGAGAGAAACTAGGTCAGGCATTGTTACTTTCTAAGTTTCCCAGTTTAATACCAAACCCAGAGCAAAATCAAGTTTACTCTGAAACTCAATAATCTAAAGTTCTAGAATCCATACTACCAATCTGTGTGTGTACAACATCATTTTCTCTTATTCTCTTAGAATTTTATGTTCTACCTTTCTAATGAGACTTCAGCTCTCTTAAAGGAAAAACAAAACAAAACAGCTTTTTTCTTCTATAGTATTTTTTATATAAATGATTTCAGAGCAGAAGGCTGAGATGATGATTCTACTTTATATAACGAACAAAGCAGACATTGGAGAAGATTTAATAATAAAAAATGTAGTCAGCATGTAAAATGTAATTAGAATCACAAGAAAAATAGAAAATGTTCAGCCAGATTTTGGAAAACTGAATGTATACCATCAACCATATACCTTTGCAGTTGGGATCAAATGAAGTAAATATGAATGCACTTTGGGGAGTCTGAAACGGGTTCAGTATGAAGGATCAGAATGAGCACAGATTTTTATGGTCAAACTGACGTGGATTTAAAGGGCTTTTCTTTCCTGGTTATCTGTGTTACCTTGGGTTTGTGAATGAATTTCGTAAGTCTGTTGGGAGCCCTTCATGGGCACTGGAAATTTCTGCCAGTTCTTGCTGGGTATCCCAAACTGCCAGGCCTGACTGTCCATCGGAACTTAAAGTGTTTTTTTCCCTTAGCTGGTTGTATATTCTAAGAAGGAGGTAAAGACAATCACAGCACTGTAATGTTACTTACCACTATCATCTATAAAATGGGTATAATCATTCTACCTCATGGTATTATAATCATGATGCAAGGACTAACATTTTGCTAGGCTTTTAACAAATGCTAGTTCCAACTCACACACATCATTGTAGCAGAAGTGTCCTTCAATTAAGTTCATACGTGACCAGTTGGGAAGTTCAGGCATTTATTTTTACCCCAAGGATGATTGGCGGTAGAATGCTGAGGCCTGGAGGCTACGGAGCAGAGGAAAGAAAGATACTTTTGAAAAACAGTTTTCAAAAAGAAATGCTTTTGCAAAGGTAGAGGATCATAATGACTCATGTTATACTTGTTTACACATGACATCACTGTTGGGTTCTGTGTACACGTAGGTAGGGCTTTAGTGATCTTAGCCTAAAGGCGCCTTCCGAGAACAGATCATTTGGCATTTATCCTGGTGAAAGATGTGTCAGCTGTAATTCACAGGTCTCATCAGATGAAGGTTTAGATTTCATTTCCAGAGTTAAAGAAAGAATGTTGAAGTAGGATGTAATTTCTCTTTGAGTTGCCAGTGCAGTCTTCTGAACATATTGGGGAGAAAAAGTGAAATAATAAGAGTTTGGGGGAATGAGAGCATAGGTGAAAGGAGACACTAAAGGTTCATAAAGAACAAAGCAACCGAACTAGGACAATCATAAGTTACCAAACAAGCACGACCTTAAAACCTTTGTCTGCCTAATTACAAAGCCTTTTTTTTTTTTTTTTTTTTTTTTTACCTAACCAATGGCTTCTTTTAAGGATTGCCTATGCTTTTGTGTACTATGAACTTAATCATTTTAGGTCTTATAAAAATACAATTTACTTCAACAAGATCACCTAAATCTATACTTTCTACAAGCCGTTAACTCTCTCACTGCCAACTACCCTCGTCCCACTCATTCTCTTGAATTTCAGTGTTTAAAACACATATGCCTCCCAGATGGCCTATATATTTATCTAAATTAAAAACTGTACCCTGAAACTATGTTTCCTTCCACTTAAAGGCTCAATGAGTCATGTTCTATTTCTCATTTTATTATTAAAATTCTCAGAAATATATGCTATCTCTTATCCTCAAAGATAATTCTGCCTGTGGCACTGAGTCAGAAAAAAAATCTGTAATATAATTGTTTTTCAGAAAAGGTGACGCCTTTCTGTAGATCTCTTCATACCTTCTTATCTTGAGATTTACACCAAATGAACTTTCTACGCAAACTAGGGACACTGTCCTATTTTCAAAAGATAATTTTTTCAGTATCATTATAAAAATGTAACCTAGTGGTAAGTTGAGGATTCTAAAATAAAATTATGCCATGAACCTTACAAAGATTTATATAATGATTCTTATAGTCATAACTCTATTCAAGACATTGATTATAAAATTAATTACACAACCCTGTTCTCAAAGTATCAGATAGTAGAGGAGATGAGCATGGAAACAGATAATTATATCGCTGTGTACTAAGTAATGACAGAAATATAACAAGTTACAATAAAAATATTAGGAATAAAAGGGTATATAGCCCAGACTGAAGAGTAGAGTTATTAAGAAAGATTATTACCAAAGTTGACAATCCACAAATTGAGTTGTGAAATATGAAAAGGAATTAGCTAACAGGAAGGGTTTCTTCCAAGGAGACATGCATAAGCATCTATGTCAGAAACACATTATTGTGAAGGGAGGAGTAGGCACAGGAAGGTGTGAGCAGTTGGATGCTATTCGAGTGAATTATAAACCTGGAGGAGTAGGCAGAGCTTAGATCTTGGAGAATCTCACATGCTACCTTAAAGAAGCTTAAGTCATTTATGGTTAATGACAGAAAGTCATGAGGTTCTGAGCAAAAGCAAAAGTGGCACATCCATATCTTCATTTTAATTTTAGTGCAGTCAATTGGGAAATAGCTAATGGCAAAGAGAACTGAGATGTGTGAGATTGAAGCTAATCCATAAAATAAATGATGACAATATTTAATCTTTCATTTTAGTGTAGACACCACATACCACACCAACCTAATATTGTGGCTCACCCTTATTTAAGATTCAATTTAAGAAAGTATATGGCAGTAGAAAAAAAGATAATTAAATTGGGGTATTCACTTAATATCTAAGCTTCTGTAATATACAGGTATCAACACCTATCAGAGTTTATTTATGAAGGTTATAGAAGCCAAGGTCTAGACAGTACCTATTCAGTGATCACCAGACTAAATAGTTGGAAGATAAGGCAGAGTCAAGGGAGTAAGTGTTCTAAGAATGTGAATATTGGTTATAACTCATAAACATCACAAAATACAGAAATAAAAACCAAGA